>CAUYRH010111636.1:0-24605 GCA_963574655.1 Perodicticus potto
CCTCTCCTCTTCTCTCTTCTCGTCTCCTCTCTTCTCTTCTCTTCTCTTCTCTTCTCTTCTCTTCTCTTCTCTTCTCTACTCTCCTCTCCTCTCCTCTCCCCTCCCCTCCCCTCCCCTCCCCTCCCCTCCCCTCCCCTACCCTACCCTTCCCTCGTCTCTCTTCTCCTCCCCTCCCCTCCCCTCCCCTCCCCACCCCTCTTCTCTCCTCTCCTTTCTCTTTTCATCGGAGTCAGAATCCCATTCTGTCTCCCCGGGTAGAGTATTGTGGCATCATCATAGCTCAAAGCAACTTCAGTCTCCTAGGCTGAAATGATCCTCTTGTTGCCTCCCAACAGGCACCCACCACAATGCCTGGCTAGTTTTTCTATTTTTAGTAGAGACAGGGTCTTGCTCTTGCTCAAGCTGATCTTGAACTCCTGAGCTCAACAATCCACCTGCCTTGGCTTCCCAGAGAGTTAGGATTATAGGCCTGAGCCACTGCACCCTGTGGTAGGACAGAGGAATTAATTAGACTGGGAGTAGCAGCAAAGACTTTGTGGCCATCTTTGATTTCTCTTATCTACCTTGCTTCTCCCAAGGATTTGAGATAGCTTATTTTTTTTTAAGTGATAAAAATATTAAAAGTTTTTTTTAACTCAGGAAATTAGAAAATATGTGCTGGCCCTGCCTACCTTTTCAGCTGCTTTTGTTTACATCACTGCTTCAGACCCCGCCCCCCCCATATCATGATGAATAGAAGTAAATACAAGAGATCTGATCTCACTCTTGATGTCAGAGGGTAAGCGTCTAATGTCACACTTTCAGTGTCATGCTGGCTGCAGGATTTTTGCAGATACTCTTTCATCAGATTAAGAAAGTTCATCTCTGTTCCTAGTTTGCACTCATGAATTTTTAACACTATTTCTGAAAATGGTGTGCGTACAACCTTTTAACAAAGGTTCAAAAACAAAAAATTGGAAAATAAAAGATGACTCTGGTAGCCACGGGTGGGGGATGAATCCAGGCCATCAGATTAGAGGTATGGAGGCCAGGGAAGGGCAGGGGAGGTGTTGGGGAGAGGGAGCAAGGGGCCACTGGGTGTGAGCTGCAGGTCTGGGTGCCTTGACGACTCAAGTTCTAGGGGACCGAGGAGTCAGTTGAGGACAGCAACACCACAAGGCAGGAGGCAGGCGTCCTGGGCTGGCCATGAGTGAGATGTGGGTGTGAAGGCTCAGTCCTGCCCGGACTGTGGCTGCAGTGGTGGCTGGGTGAGCCCCTCCAAGGTCTTCCCGACTGTCACTCAGGCACTTTTATGATAGCTGGGGAATGGCCCGGCGTTTCCATGGCAAAGGGGCAAAGAATTCCAGAAGAGGAGAAAGAAAACCACAAAATCAAATCTGGCTCTGAAATAAAAATAGCCAATAGTTGAGATTTTTAAGAAAGGGGAAAAACAAAAACAGCATTTGCTGCATGAGTCACACTGACTTCTTCCAATTACCAGCTTTTAGGCTCGAAATAAAGCCTCTGACAGAGACAGAAGAGGCTTGGCACGTTGGTGGTGGCAAGAATGCTGAGCTCTGGGCCCTCCTGCCAGCCTCACGTTTGGCTCTATCCTGAGGAAACAGTTGCTCTCCCTGCCCAGGGCTTATTGCTCCCCTGGCATACGGAGCTGGGAGAACTGGCCCATGTAATGTCCCTTTGGGCCTCAGTTTTCCCCTCTGCAAAGTGAGGAGGCTGGACTGACTTCTTGCTTTACCCTGTTTGTAGTATAGTTTGGAAAAAGTGTCAGAGGTCGCTATGGCACTCCCCCAACACTTGACCATTCTGTTACATTTTATAGGTATGTTCTTTTGCCAATAGATTGCAGAAAGAACTCTGAACCCTGGCAGGTGCCCCCATTCAGAAGACTGGATGCAAGTTTTGACTGGGGAGAGAAATCAGGCATCCTATGAGTTTTGAGGAAGGGAGAAGCTGTCTGTGGGCAGGACTGGGCTGGAGGACTCTAAAGGAGGAAGCTTTAAGCTTGGAGATGACCACTTTGATTAGGCTGGTTCAGGAGAGGGTGCCCGGATGCAAGGAGATGTTCCAGATAACTCCAACAGAGCTCCCTGCCCCATCATGACTTCAGGACAAGCTTGGTAGCAATTTTCCCCCACATCCATGTCTGTGCTACCTTGCTACAGCCATGCTTGCCCTTTCTCCATCATGCGTGAACTCCATATCTTCCTAGGGTGCTCAGGTGATTGGTATAGGAGAGAGCTCATGTAGTGCAGGGAGATCATGGCCATTATTTCACTCAAAGAGCATTCAGTTGGGACTGAAGAATCTCCCAGACCCTTGGTCAGTCTTAGGCCATCCTGCTGAGCTGAGCACACTTGGAGCATAAAGTCACAGATGCCATGTTCACCGCATACACTGCTCTCAGGGCCCAGAGGGTCTGGAGGTGATGAGGAAATGGTGATGGCTGGAGCCCTGGGAGAAGGGCCGAGGGTGGGAGCTGTGGCAGAGGTAGAGGAAGGTTGCCCCTTCCTGCTGTCAGTGCCCTGTGAGCTGAGTCAAACTAGGAACCAGAGGACAAGGGAGCAGGTAAGGCTGTGTCTAGAATCAGCCCCTGGGCACAAGGCAGAGGGAAGAAAGATTGAGAGCAGCTCTGGGGGGCAAAGATCAGCACACATGATCTTCCTGTGCCTCAGTTTCCTTATTTGTAAAAAATGGTGATGATAATAAAACCTATGGCATAGAGCTGTTGTCAGAACTGAATGAGCCAATCAATCTATCTATCCTCTATCTGTCTCCTCATGCACCCTCCATCTCTTCTTCTATCCATCTATGTATCCATCCATCTGGTGTTTGGAACAGTGCCTGGCACATAGGAGTGATATATAAATGTTTGCTGTTACCCATGTCCTTACCGGGCTCCCACACACATCTGCTCCCTTTCTCCAGGCTCCCAAGTTTCCTTTCTCTCTTTTATTCCAATCAGCTCCCTGCTGGCTCAGGAAGGGCCCAATAATCAGTTCTCACTAAGGTGTGTAGCTGATAACAGCTTCAGGGCCAGCCCTGCCCGGCGCACTGCACTGGGGAGGAAACACTGCTCCCTGCTCAGGGCCAGAAGCTCAGGCCTGTGCAGCCTGCCCCTCTTGCCCTGAGCAGTGATGACTGGCGGGAAGGTGCTGGGAGTGTGGGGGCCTCCTGTGGCCACAGTGGATAGAGGGGCTGAGGTGTTAGCACCTGACCGTGGAGGTGGCCAAGCACCACCTGCCAGCTACTTGCCATTTCTGGAGAAGCCAGCCATCACCCTGAGCATGGGCAGTTCCTCTGTGTGAGGCTCCTCAAAGCTGAGGCAGAGCACCTGCAGGGCCCAGGTGGTGAGGTGCCCTAGAGAGAAGGCCCAGCCCCAGGCTCCCCAGAAGGCCGGTCGTGAGTCCAGGATTTGAACAAACAGGCTTGACCCCTAGAAGGGTCCTTTCTTCGTCCTTTGTTTACTCTGAAGTAAACCCTGGGGTAAACCTCTGTTTACCCTGGCGTGGCCAGAGACATCCCTGGGCGGACGCCTGACCTCAGCACTTGGCCCTGAAGCAGCTCTGCTTTTCAGCCAGAAGGAAATGTGTGACCCAGAGAGGGTTCAAGTGTGACTCAGGCTTAGACATGGACTCTTCCAGATGCTGAAGCCCCTCCTGTTCTCAGCTCTGTCTGCCAGTTGTGACCCTCTGTCCTGACCCAGTGGCCTCAGCCATGACTGTCTCCCCTGTTCCCACCTATGGAAGTTCCCCACAAAGTGAGACTTCAGCTGACCTCAGAATGCCCCTCTCTCCACCCAATAGCCTGAACCCCTGCAGGTCATCGGTCATATGCTCTGGGACACACATGTGAGCTGATTGTTTATACAGTGTTTGCTCACAATAGCAACAAGCATCCCCTCTTCCACAACCCTTTGGTGGCCAGACGCTGTCACACTGGGAGGGGCTGCAGAGTAGCTGGTGGCAGAAAGCATCCAAAACATGAGCTTAGGCTCATGAAAGCATCTGGAAAGCAGGCTCAGACTCCAGAAAGTATTAAAAAAAAACAAGCTCAAGCTCAAGCTCCTTCCCCAGCTCATGACTCATTTGCACAAATAGGCCTTGCTCTGCAATGTCAGGGTCATCCCCTCTGCCACATCTCCACCTCATGACCTTTTGGGACCCCAACACAGCACTGCTCACAGCCCAGGTGTCCCAGATTTCAAGGCTTAGGGATGGAGGCTGCAGGGTGTCTAGGATCTTACAAACACAAACGAAATCTCAGGACATTAAAATCGAGAGATTCTTAGCTTTGCATGAACGTGCACTTTTCTTATGGCCTGAGCTTTCATCAGATTCCAAAAGGGGCCCCATATTAGTCAGTGTAGGCAGGTAATGCTGTGACAACAAACACTCCCAATGGTGAGCTTGGAGAGCCACTGGTTGGAATCTATTTCCTGCCCCCTGTTCTCCTTCCTTAACATCCAGCCGGTCATCTGCGTAAGGGCAAACTAAACAACAAAAGCCAAATATAATCCAATGGTTTTATTAAATTATCCCTTATGTGGTGGGCACGCAAAGAACCTGGCATTTCCTTAAGTATCATCCCATTTGATCTTGTGAGGCAGAGGAGGGAACCAAAGTTCACAGAGGGGAGTGACTTGTCTTAACTCACTTGGCTAGTTGTCCAGTCAGATGCTGGGCTGAGATTTAAACCCAAGCTCACCCCAGTGGCTACCGTGACTGAACCCAACATTTCCAACCACATTTCTACTAGTTCTAGTATTTGTACAATGATTTTGAATTTATGTTGCATTTTTATTCATTTGGCAAATATTTGCTGAGCCCCTCCCGTGTGCTGGGCACTATACTAGACACTATGGCTCAGGGACCAGAGAACAAGGCCCAGGGAAGGGTAGAGGATGGACTGGGAGTGGCAAGGAGAGAACCACTGGGCCAGTGATGGAAGAGGAGACAAGGCTTTGACTGGAGGCAATTGCACCTGGGGGGGTTTAGGCTCTGTAGCTGAGTGGCCAGACCATTCATGAGCCTTCCATAGCAGACTAAGTGATTATGCCTCTGAGGTGGGGGTGCAGCCCCCTGAATTCTGGAGACATCTTCACACCACTGACTCTGAACTGCACTTTTTTTTAAAACTGTGGAATCACATTCACCATTTTGTTACCAAAAACACGGGATCTGGTTCAGAGAAGATGTTCCCCAAGTGTTTACGCAATGATCGAGATAGGGAGTGAATGAATGATAGGATGGATGGATGGATGGTGACCGAGGGTGGACAATCCCATTCTACTTGCTGGGCCTCAGTTTCCACATCATCTGTCAAGGGGATGTCTAAGGGCTCCTTCCCTGGTGACATCTGATGACTCATGCCGGCAGTGTACCTGTGTGGTTGGAGGCTCTTCTGGCCATGTCAGACACAGCAGAGCTTGTGTGTCAGTCCCCAGAGCTGACTTCTGTATTGTCTGGGTGATTTTGCCCCAGAGACAGCTGTTTGCACTGTTTGTATGGGCACCAGTCCCAGCAGCATTGCTGTGGCATCAGCGAGGATTCCCCAGGGCCAGGGTTCATAGTGAGATGCAGACAGGCGTGACTCTAGGAGCACACAGGAAATGCTATTTCCCAAATACCTCTCCTGCTGCTACCATTTGTTATTTATTCCATTGGGTTCAGCACTGCTCTTTTCTGCTGTGGGTCCTCTGTATAAATGCTAAAAATCTCAGCAGAGTGATGGAGCTCTTAAATACAGTTCAATTCTTGATAGCCTTTTACTCTCTGCAAGAGTGCCTGGGGTAGATACAAAAGTAATAATGGTGACATTAATATAACTACCATTTTTGAACTTTTAAAAATTATTTTACTGATGTATAATACATGTACATATTTTCTGAGTACATGTTATAATTTGTTAAATTCACATGGTATGTAAAGATCTAATCAGATGAATTTAAACATTTTTCTTTATGCTAGGGACGTACAAATTATTCTCTTCTAATTTGAAACCCACAATAGATTAATGTTAATTATAGTCATCCTTCTCATCTATTAAACACCAAGTTTTATTTCTTCTAAGTGTATTTGAACCGATTAATTAATCTCTCTTCTTCCTATTCTCCCCTCACCCTTCTTGGCCTTTGGTAACCACCAATCTACTCTCTGTCTTCATGAAATCCATCATTTTGCTCTCACATATGAGTGAGAGCATGAAATATTTCTCTTTCTGTGCTTGGCTTGTTTCATTTAACATAATGACCTCCAGTCCCATCTCTGTGGCTACCAAAGACAGGATTTGACTCTTTTTATGGCTGAATAGTTTTCCATTGTGGATATGTACTACCTTTTCTTTATCCGTTCATCTGTTGGTAGGCACTTAGGTTGAGTCTATAACAACTCCTTATTGAGCATTTACCATGTAACACATTCTACATACATGGCTTACTTTAGCCCTTGCCCCAGCCGTAGGAGATACATATTTTTGGCCTCATTTTTACAGGAGGAAATTGAACCAGACAGGCTGAGACATTTGCCCAAGGTGACATAATTGCATCTATCCTGCCTGCACAACTGCTGTGCTACAACTCCCTGACTCGTGTGGGTTTCTATCTAGTGGGGAGGAACATGTGGCAGTTGAATGGAATTGATGTTATGGGGAGGTATGGGCAGTGAGTCCGTGGGGGGACATGGGGACGCCAGGTATGGGTGACCAGGAAGATGAGATTTTATCCCAGCTGGCTTTTGAAGGGCGGAAAAGATTTTCTGTACTGAGAAGGAAAGACAGCAATAAAGTGACAAGAGCTAAGCTACATGTAAGTTGTCTGTTTGTTGGCACTAGAGTGGGTGAAGAGTACAGTAAATGGAAGAAGAGGTGTGACTGGCGTGGCCCAGGACATGGGAGGCGATGGGGAGCTAGTGAAGGTTTCTGTGGAGTGAGAATCAGTGAGGTCTGTTTTAAAATACCCTCCGTCCCGAAAAACTGTCACAGACCAGAGGGGACCAAAGTGGCTTGATAACTCAGTATCATAAGGCATCCTGGACGGGTCCTGGAACTGGGAAATGACATTAGATACAAAGCTAATGGTTTCCTAATTGGTGTGGAGTTTAGTTGAAAGTAATTTGCTGATGTTGGTTCAGTAGTTGCGACAAATATATCAAAGCATGTTAACAACAGGGGAAGCTGGGAGAAGCATCTATGGCAATGTTTTTCAACATTTTTTATCTCATGGCACACTTGAACCTATAGTTGAACTTCTGTAGCACACTTTAATTATGTTGGTCAAAAAAAGTAAAAAAAACTGGGCTTTGAACTTTTTTCAAAAATAATTTAATTAATGATCTTTAAAATGTTTATGGCACACCTAAGATCCTCTCACTCCACACCAGTGTGTCACAGTACGCTGGGTAAAAATCACTGGTCTATGGGACATCTCTGTACTATCTTTGCAACTTTGCTGTAAACCTAAAACTATTCTCAAATAAAACATTCATTTAAATAAAAAGTTCATTTAAGTAAAAGAAAATGCTCTCTCTACAGCCAATGTGGAGAATGTAGTCAAGTATAGGTCTGACTAGGGGAAGGAGGGTATAGGAGGAGTCAGGACCATGGGGCCAGAAACAGGGACACAATCAATGGGTGGCAACTGGTTGGATGTGAGGGTGAGCTTGAGGCCCAAATCAAGGGTGATACTCCTGTCCCCAGTCCAGTGACAGGCATGGAGGAGATCTCCTGAGAGGAGGGATAAGGTTGCTGTAGATCGGCCTGGGTAGCTTGGGGAGAGGGAAATATACCAGGCCCGACACCACTCCTACCTTGCCCGTGTTCTGCTCATGCTGCTGTTTATTGGGTAGCCAGAGTCTTCTCAATGATGTCTTCCAAACTATTGGTGGTGACGGACCAGGATTTTGGTTTTAAATGTATTTCCAGTTCAACGAAGACCAGTATTTTGGTCTATACCCTGTTCAATGAGACAAGTCCCTGGAGCATGTGCTATTTTCAAAGTGCTATAAAAGTCTTGAACACTTACTTCCATTTTTATCTTTATCTCACTGCAGACCAGTAAAACACAGTGTATGGACCAGTACTAGTTCACTTTAAACCCTGTAACTATTTGAGAGTTAAGGACTATAATTATCAATTTACAGATGACAAAACAGAGACTTGAAGAGATTTATAAGGTATCCAAGGACTCACAGGACTTGTATGTTGCAGAAAGCAAGGATTTGCTCTGTGGTCTGACTGCCTCTAGAGGCCATGCTCCCACCGCTGCCGCCGCAAACTGTCAGGGCTCAGGCAGCCCTGTCACCTGGCTTCCACCTCTTGCCCTATAGGTTGTTTCCAATTCCTTCTTTACTCCTCTCCCCTGGAGGCTGAATCATGGGTTTCTCTGACTCAAGGAAAGGAGGATGTGGAGGGGAGTGCCTGAAATAGCCTTTGCCAGCAGTGACCTCATGATGGCCCGTCTCCCCGGGGCCCAAGGGCCAGAGCATGCAAAGAGCTCTGGCTTTGGAGACCTTGTAGAGTGGCCAGGAGCACTGATCCTGACGCTGGGAAGTCTCTGCCACTGACAGATTGGAAAGGGAGAAAGTTCACATAGGGTACCATCCAAGGACAGCTCCTTCAGCGAACCTAGGCAGCACATGGCAGCAGCTACTAAAGACAACAGAAAGATTAGAGCCCCTGTCACATGCCAGACAAAGAGCTAAGTGGGGAGATAGTAATTTGTGTCCACTTTTGCTCTGTGGGAGAATCAGGAGGATGAGGTCTATCTAGTTTTCTTTCGTTCTCCTTTAGTTCTCTTCCACTCTTGATACTGGTTTTTGGACCTCTCTCTTCAGAGATATAGGCAGGGATGAAAAGGACATGGAGTGGAAGTAAACTCCTTTTCAGGCTTCTGAGAAAGCCTAAGCTTATGGAGGGGATGGTGCCAGAGAAAGGCACAGGTGGTGCCTCTGGCACGTGATGGGGCAAAAGAGCGAGGGAGAGTCTCCAGCCTGGGGAAAGGGCTGGTGGATGTCTGTGGGTGTGTAAGTTTGGAAACCCTCCCTGGTCCACTGCCTGGGGCAATGGCTGTGCTAAGTGCCTTGAAAGGCTTCCAGCCTCTTCAAAATTTTATTCATCAAATAGTCACCAAAACTCCACTGTGTGCCTGCATGCACTTAGGTTCTGGGGATACAGAGATAAACAAGGTAGACTTTTAGAAAATAACAACATGTTTCCTGCACACTTCACAGTGGCAGAGTGTGAAGTTCTGGCTCTTGGCTGCAATCACTCTTTTTTCCCCTGAATTCTCCCTTTTAGCCTCAGCTGGCATGTCCTGTTAAACAGCAAAGGCACAGTCTCTTGCTCAAAGCCTTGAGACTCAGTGGCTCCATTTCAGCAAAGGAGAGGTGAAAACTCCTTGTCAGGGTGTGCAAGGCCTTTTAGAATAGAATGAACAGGGTCATTACTGCTCACACAAGCTCCCCGACCCCTGCAGGTGTACACTTCCCCCTAGCTCCCTGTGGCTAGGCTCAGCTCCTGCCCTTCTGGGGTCACTCACCAGCACAGCTGGTCTGCTTGCTTCATGCCCTGGCAGTGCACGTCACTCCTTACTATCTAGTCTCTGCTCCTTTCCTCATACTATTTTCTCGGTCCCAAATGAGTTTTGGATTTTCCAACTCTCTGTATATTGAAATCCTTTTAATCCCTTTAATCCCAACTCACGTGTCACCTCCATTGGGAAATCTTCTCTGATTCCCATGGTCAGAGGAATGCTTGCCTACTCTGTATTCCCAGCCTACTTGTCTTCCACACGCTCATTATAACCTCCTAATGCCTAGCCAATACTTTCCTTTTCTTCTACAAGACACACTGCTAGTAGGCTATTCTCTAGTTGGCCCTCACACTCTGTTCCCACCAGTGTAGAGTCTGCTCATTAAGGCCATTTATTAGTCAGTGCTCTCCACAGAAACAGCACTAGTAGGATTGATTGATTGATTGATGATTGATTATAAACAATTGGCTGACCCAGGAAAGCCAGTGATGTGATTCAGTCCAAGTCCAACAGCCTGAGAACTGGGAGAGCCAGTGGTGTACATCTCAGTCCGAGAGGCAGAGAAGACGAGATAAGACAGCCCAGGTCAACAGGCCAGCAAGAAACAATAAGGACAAATTCCTTCTTCCTTCACATTTTTATCTACTATTCAGGCCAGATTGGATGGTTCCAGCCCACATTGGCAAGGGCCATCTGCTTTACTGAGTCCACTCGTTCATATGCTGACCTCATCTGGAAACACACACATTGACACCTTCACAAATAATATTGAATTCTGGGCACCCTGGGCCAGTCAAGTTGACACAAAATTAACCCCTCCATGCAGTTGTTTTCAAATCTAATTATTTGGCGTGTTCTTGTTGTTGCCCAGGATGACAGATCTAGGTAGGCTTAACCCCTAACCAGTTCAGACTGAAGCAGGAGGACAGAAGACTTCAAAGGAGACGGTTCTAGGAAAGAGGAACCTAAGCTTACCCAGTGTATTTATTTATTTTTATTTTTATTTTTTTTTGAGGCAGAGCCTCAAGCTGTCACCCTGGATAGAGTGCTGTGGCATCACAGCTCACAGCACCCTCCAATTCCTGGGCTCAAGCTAGTCTCCTGCCTCTGCCTCCCAAGTAGCTGGGACTACAGGCACCCGCCACAACGCCCGGCCATTTTTTTTTTTTTTCTGATTGGCAGCCGTCATTGTTTGGCGGGCCTGGGCTGGATTCGAACCCACCAGCTCAGGTGTACGTGGCTGGTGCCTTAGCTCATTGAGCCACAGGCACCAAGCCTTACCCAGTGTGTTTAAATCAATAGAGAAATGTTTGTAGTTCTAGCTGAAAGTTGGGGGCTGAATTAATTATAGGTTCATAGAAGTGAACAAATAAAGGGTAAAAGTAATTTTTCAACTGCTGGAAAAAAAAAAGCTGTTCAAAACAAAGAAAATATAATTGTAGTACTTTGGGGGTAAGCTGTGAACAATATTTATTAATCATAATCATGTCAATATTGAATGGAATTTTAAGTAAAAATTTCTATACAATCATATTGAAAGGATGGGAGTTTGGGAAGTGTGTGTGTGTTATGATTAGGGGAAAAGTCTAAGACTGCTGAATTATCATCTTTGATAGTTAATGGCTAATGTCTAAAATGGAAAAATCAAGAATCGATGTTGAAGAAATACCTGCCCTCCCACATTGATTACAGCATTACTCACAATAGCCAACGTAGCATAGTGGGGGAAATGTAATTTTATTTCTTTACTTCATAGATTTTTAGTTGAGAGACACTCTCCTGAAAATGAAAGTCAGATTAAAAAGAAAAACCCAGTAGAGGTTTACTGATGTATGCTGTACCCATCAGATGGGAGAGGCCCCAGTTCAAAAGTATTTCTCTCTCAAGGCAGAGGCTTAGAAACCTTACTTAAATCATTTTTTAATAGCCATGAATCCTGTAGTGAGTCACAAGACAAAGAAGAGGGCATCTTCAGGCTTCCAAACGGTGGGAAAATGTGGGAAGGTAAATTTAGGGAAGGGTAAATCCCACTCTTACTTGTAAATTGCTAACAGAGTAGATTTTAAGTGTTCTCAGTGCAAATATATAAGTATGTTAAACAGCTTGAGTTAGCCATCCCACAATGTATACATATACAAAATTCATGTTGTATACCATGAATATATACTATTTTTACTAGTCATTTAAAAAACAAATGGAGTCAAAAGAACAAAGGAAAAATACAAAATCAAAATGATGTTTTTTATACAGAAACATGAAGGTAAATACAATACCAAAGTGTTGGAAATAGTTGCCTCTGGGGGATGGTGAGGGGTGGATCTGGAGATTGCTGATTTTGTTATAAATGTCAGAGTACTATTTATCATTTTGAAACCAAGCACATACATTGCTTTGATTAAAATTAAAATTAAAATTAAAAGAATTTAAAGTAGAAAAAAGACACGTTGACTGCTGTCCCTTCCAAATAGCAGACCTGAGACCCATGTCTGGCTCCCACCAGGAAACAGTGCAGTTCAGCCCTCAGGAAGCAGGGAGCATTTATTCCCCAGGGAATATATTTGGAGAATTTGTCCCCATACAGCTGCAGTGTCTGGTGATGGTTTATTTTCATGGCTTAGAAGCACAGGATAATCTGGCTCCTTATTAAATGACATGTCTCCGTTAGGTGCATGCACAGTGGAAGGCGTTAGGTGGAAGGATGTTTGGGGAACATTTGCAGGCCAGGGTGAGGGTGTTTGTTTTTCCTCTGAGACCCAGACACTGTGGTAACCATTGTTCCCAAGTGTGGTTTTTTGAAAACTCATTCTTTGCAAATTCCACAGCAGCCCAGACTGATTCGTCCGTCTAGGAATTTGAGGGGCCAAGAGCAGAAATAACATTTTATAGGAGAAGGGGGATCAAAGCCAACAGGCTCTTTGCAGAATCCACCCAGGTCTTGCACTTTCAGGATCACACCTCATTAATGGCAGCCCAGGCCTTACCAAGTTGGTTTTTAATAAGCTGCCCTTCAGTGCGCTCTGGCTTTTTGTCAACATTTTCCAGCAAACTGCTGTTTGTCCTGGAGCTGGGATGAGTCTCCAGTGAGCCCAAAGTGGGACCCAAACCCTCCCATACAAGAGGTCTCCTCCTTCATCTGCCAACATATATGGTTGTTCTTTCTTGATGCCCTTTTCTCCCTTCAGGCATTGCTTAGATTTCTCTAATACTTTACAGTCTGTAAAGGACCTCATTCGATCTATCTAATATCAACACAGGATGGGCAAGGATTGTTGATTCCATTTTACGGGTGGCAAAACTGAGGCTTGGAGAGCTTTGGGGATGATCATGCAGCTAGAAAATGCAGAGCTGGGAATTGAACTGAGGTTTCCCAAGGTCTCGACCAACACTCTTTTCTCAAGACCAGATGCCTGAAGGCTCCAGCCCCAATCTTGATGCACATTCACCACTGCATCACAGCTGGGGTAGCTCACCTGACTGCCTGCCTTAGATGTAGCCAGGTCTCCAGCTCTCTCAAGCTCCTGCCCCCTCCCCAACCTTGACCTCTTTTCTAGAGCCTGAGTTTCAACTAGAGCTATCACATGGACAGAGTCTGAAGCTAACTCACTCTAGAGGGTGAATGAATTCACCTTCCCAGGTCAGAGCAGACAGAGCCCTAGATTCTATGTTAGGGTATTGATCCCAGCTCTGCAACTTGACAGCGATGGCCTTGGTAAAACCTTAAGGCCCTCTGGGCCTCAGTGCCCTCTTCTTTAAAATGAGGGTAGTAATTTCCACCTCTACAGTATCTTTATAGATTGGATAACAAAAACGATTTGTCAACTGTATAGAAGAGATTACTAATATCACCAATAGTGATACTTGCCTTAGACCCCGCACCTTTCCTATGAAAGATGGGCCATTCTCCCTACTTCATGGGTGAGAATACTAATGACTGAAAATAGTATTTGACTTGTCCAAATGTTACCAAACCCATGGGGTATTGAGGAGGGGATCTGATTTGGTTCCAATAAATCACTGCACAGAAAGCCAGTTACTGAGATAATAAGGATTTGTCAAGGAAGAAAGGTAATTTATTATAGACAATGTCAGCTGGGAGAAGGAAGAAATTCCTCAAATTCATCACCCCAACCAACTTCAGGTAGAGAGTTCAGGAGGGCGGCTACATGTATCTAGGCAGGTTGTGTTGAAAGCAACACGTGCAGGAAATCTAATTCAGAAGTCCCAGGTTAGGGATGGATGGTTATTTTGCAAAGAATCTGCTGTTTCTGGGAGACAATTGAAAGGTAAAAGGATTAGTTAAACAGAAAGATTATAATGTTCTGGTCATTGAGTTCTACGGGGCTGGGAATCCAAAGTACAGGAAAAGCTATAGGAAAGCATACATTCAGAAGGGGAGAAGGGAGTGAAGTCCTTTGTGTTTGTTCATGGAGCCATCACACA
Organism: Perodicticus potto; assembly: GCA_963574655.1. NCBI lineage: Eukaryota > Metazoa > Chordata > Mammalia > Primates > Lorisidae > Perodicticus > Perodicticus potto. The sequence continues at coordinate 13,967 of CAUYRH010111636.1, forward strand.
AGGCTACACGGTGAGATGGTAGAAGGGTCAGATCTAGAGCTTAGCTCTGCTTGTTCTAAGTTCATTTGCCAAAGTCAGATATTTACCTCAATACCCACTGAGTGCCTAAGTCAGTCCCTAGCTCTCATTCTTCCAGAGAGTAACTAATAAATTCTTTCATTAAAAAATTATATTTCTTAGGATGCTTTTGGCTGCAAGTAACAAAACATATCTAAGACATGGAGGAAATGTGTGACATCTACAGAATTAGTGAATTCGGGGCTCAGTGCCATCCTCACTGAGTAACAGGTTAGATGCAGCAGGCCCAGGGGAGTCATGCAGGCAGAACCAAGCTCAGAGATGAAGAGGGACATTTCCTGTTACTGTGTCTACATAGTAGTGAGGAAGCTTTTCCAGGAGCCAGTCCATTCCCACAGCAGAACTCTGCTAAGTCTCCTTGACCAGGAGACTTATATCATGTGCCCATATTAAACCCACCACTGGCAAAGGGTAAGGAATCATCGACATTGGCTTAGTTTAATTAATCCACTCCCATGGTGGGCATAGGGCTGGGTGTCACCTTACAGAACACATGGGGAGGTGAGCACCAAAGCAAAATAAGGGCTTCTGGTAATAGTTTAAAGCAGAAATGTCCAGCAGAACTTTCTGCAATGATGCAAATATTCTCTATCTGTCCCATGCAATACCGAGTAATACGCCTACTCTGTTGGGTACTGTAGGTCTAGATGGTGTATATTTGAGTTTGTGCCTGTGTATCTATCGGATAGGTAACCAAGTGTCTGCTGCAGAGTTGAACTCTACTTTCCTGGGAATACTTATATTCTGAAAAAGGAATCATATCTTACAGGAAAAGATAGAAGATCTAATGGTGGACTTTCAGGCTGGGATGTGGGGATGAGAGATGCAAGAAAGAGCTATGGAGAGAACCAGACAACACCATCTGGGACATCTCCCCAGGAGATGCTGCTGCTTTGGCAGGAAGCTTTTCCTGACTTGATGTTGCCTCTCTTTGAAGGGTTATTAAACACCAAATGTCTGAAACCTGGAAGTCCCATCAGGGCCTGATGGACTCTTGGGAAGGAGGAATGACTTCATCAGAATTCTTTCCAGTTTCTGGGCTTCACTGTATTTTTAAGGGCAAAATGCCATTCATGCAGACCCTTTCCAAAGGTCCAAATAACTTTAAAACAGGACAGAAAGGGGCTTCTGCTCTCCAGGAAAAATCCTCTATCCCAGGTCGTAAACATCCTAGGTAACCCTACCCCAGCACCCCAGCTGTAAATGCTGGCTTTGTTCTGGGAAGGGCCTGCTGGAGGCATCAAGTCTGAGGGAGTGACTGCTCTCTCTTGGGCACCCCATGGCAGAGAACACAAGTGATCCTGTGCCAAGCAGTGCAGCCCACCCAGGTGGCAATGGGTGAGGCTATGAAGCCTGTGGGCCCTGAGTACACAGCAACAGGGTAGTGGTGAGCTTGGCCAGAGCTGAAGGGCTTCACCATAAACACTCTGTTCTGCTACTGGGCAGCCCGTCTCTCTGAGCAAGTGCTTCTAAGATCCTGCGGGGCTCGGTGGAACACTATGAGCTCTTCGCCTGCTCCTTCCCCGCTCCTTTTTTTTTCCAGCACTGACCCTCCCCTCATCACAAGCTAGGGACTAACACTCCACCCCCTTACTTACCTCTTTGTCTCTGCTTAAAATGTCTCCACTTTATCCACTTACATGGGTCTATCAAGGTCCAAGTCAAAAACTGCCTCTTCCTTGAAGCCCTACCTGATTTCCACTCAGAACTGAGAAATTTCCCCTTTGTCTCTGATGATCCATGTGATGGGTTTGTTAGATTAAATCAGTGATTTTCAACTGGTGCACTGCAGCACACTGGCGTGTTGTGAGAGGATCTTAGGTATGCTGCAAAAGTTTTTAAAGATTATTAATTAAATTATTTTGAAAGAAGTTCAAAGCACAAGTAAGTATATTCTTTCTTTTACTCCTTTTTCTTTTTTGATGAACATAATTTTAAGTGTGCCATGGATGTTTAACTATAGGTCCAAGTGTGCTGTGAGATAAAAAAGGGTGAAAAATACTGGGCTAAATCACAGTCTTCCTTGCTTTAGAGTTCACTGTGCAATATCCCACCCATGTATCTCTGGGTCTGTCCCTTCTTACTGCACCCCCTCCCAGTGCCAGGCACAGTGTCCTGTTAGAGTAGGCTACTCAGCCCTCTTGGTGAAGACTCACTCTCTTTCAAGTTCTGCGTCAGTGCAGTACTAACCGCTGGCATTACTGAGCACTTGCTGTATACTTGGCCAGAGTCTAAGTATTTTATGGGTATTAATTCATGTACTCTCATAATAGCTGTAAAAGGTGGGTACTCTTATAAAATTACACCATTTTACCAATGAGGAAACTCAGAGCCAGTAAGTGGTAAAGCCTGGATAGAACTCTAGACAACCTGACCCTTTACCGCCATCCCCTTCTTCAACATGTTTGTGAACTTGGGGTTTGACTGGGGTTCAAATCAGGGTTGTGCTTTCCCCTAACCGTGTAACTTGGATGGCATTACTAACTCTCTGTGTCCCAGTTTCCTCATGTGAAACACAGGTAGTAACAGTAGGCACGTATGTTGCAGCACAGTTGAGTGAATTCGGGGACAGAGCACGTGCACAGTGCCTGACATACAGAAAGAGTGCTCGAAAGAGCTCACTGTGCTTGCTAATCACCTGGTGATGCTCGGGTTCATGACTGCAGCCCAGGCATTGAGAGCTGATTCTGGGGAAGTGCCAGGCAAAGTCACGCAGAGCCTGCCCCTGCCCAGGACCTCAGCAAGACGACCGTGTGGATGGGTGGTTCAGGCAGTGCCCATCCCTTCCCATCCCAGCCCCCCAGAAACATCCTGCCCTCATTGTCACAGAGCCATAAGGGCAGGATCCCTACACCAGAAAACAAGCAAAGCGACTCCAAACACCTAACAGGCAGCAGTCGGGCTGCATCAGAGGCCCAGAGAGACAAGATTCCCTCATGTCTTTTATGAATGGAGTCAGCCACACCACCCTCAGGTGAGCTTTTGCCTTTCAGGATCTTCCCTGAGGCAGAAGAATTGAGCCATCATCTTCCTCAAAAGGTGTGTGGTGGGGGACAAGGCCTGGAGGTAACAAGCAGGAGTAAAAAGAGTTGGTGCCTTAGACTAGTGACAGCCATATGTGAGTGTGTTTCTAGAACATTCTTTAATGGTCCTGTTAGTGCCTATCAACCTCCTATAAAAACACTGGGAGTAGAGTAAACAATGTTGTTTTGGGCACATTTGCTGGGTTGGCCTGTGCAGTCTCTGTTCTCTAGGCTAATGGTTCTTAGGTTCTGATTCAGGCCTGGCTCCCAGGTTGGGGCTTTTAAATACAAAGCATCAGACGCCCTGGGCCATAGAGGTGGCTGAGAGGCTGAGGCATGACGAGGGAGGTGGGTGCTGGTGAAATCATTTAAGCTCTGGTCTCAGGCTAGCCTGAAGAGAGCTCTCTGCCTGGACTTACCTCCCAGCAGGGGTAAAAGTGTGGGTTGTGGCACCATCCTGCCCCGCAATACTTGGCTCTACCACCCCCCAGCTTCAGTCCCTGGACAAGGCCACCCTCTGCCTCATATTCCTCATCTCTAAAGTGGAGTGAGAATGCTGCCTAACTCTAGGTCAGTGGTTCTCAAAATGTGGGTTGCGATCCCTCAGGGGGTCTCCTGCATTATGATTCATAACAGTAGCAAAATTACAGTTATGAAGTAGCAAAGAAAATACTTTATGATTGGGGGTCACCACAACATGAGGAACTGTATTAAAGGGTTGAGGCATTAGGAAGGTTGAGAACCACTGCTCTAGGTGGTAGTGAGGATTAAGTGAGTTACTACACATAGAGCAAATAGAAGCACCGTATGTGCTGGTCGTCACTGTCTGTTATCATTGCTGAGCTGGGTTTCCTCCCCTTGTGCCTGAAAGAGTCCTCACTGCTGTGTGGTTTGCCAAGGCCAGTGTGGAGGAAGGCTGCACAAGTTGGCCCTGCCAGGATGGAATTGTCCCCAGCCCAGATTGTATGGCCACCGTCCCTCAGACCCTTTCACCAGTAACATGGACCAGTTCTGACCCAGACCATGTGTCCTCGAGGATCCCCACTCCCACAGGCAAGGACTAGCACTAGCTGCCCCACAGTGTTCATGGTTCTGCTGAGCCTGGACACAGAGGCACCCACAGATCTGGCCAAAGCTTCTTTCTTACTTGACCCATGGATCTCACTTGGAAGATGGCCACTGTCCCACTGTCTTGGCCGGCCTTGCAGTGCCCTGTGCAAGCCACCTGCCTCACTCAGCCCATGGCAGCCTTGCCCCAACTGGATGCTGTCCATGCACATTGGGCTTGCTCCAAACAGCTGGACCTTCTGGAATACACAAAAACCTGACATTTCCTACCAAAGAAAATCCCCAGAGATGCCAAAACCAAGATCGTGGCACAGTCAGTTATAGTAACAGCTGCCATGAGCTGAGCACAGGACAGGAGTTCCTTGACAACTGAGGGGTGACATGAAGCTGGGCCCTGGCCAGGAAAATGCTCTTTCTGCTCAGCCAGGACCCTCTATCCACAGGGCTGCTGCCATTGGACAGGAACAAAGCCCAGACTTGGGGCTTCCTTTCTGGCCACACCACCAGTCCCGTCCATAAAGTCTCCCCTCCCTTTATCCTTTCCTGGCTGCTAACAGTGGCTGAACATGAGCTCCCCAACAAACCCACAGCCCCCACATTAGCTCTTTTTTGCTACATAACATGATACCCCCAAACCTGAGAAGCCTGAAACAGCAAACATAGTTGCATGGGTTCATGAGGGGCAGGAATCTGGGGGTGGCTCAGCTCTGGGGCTGTCCTGAGACCTGTCTGCAGCTGGTGGAGGTACTCCAGGCTCTGTGGTTGCAGGCAGGCAGCTTCAGCTCCTCTTGCCCCATAGGGCTACTCAGGATATGGCAGCTGGCTTCCCCCAGAGTGAGCAATGACTGAGCCAGAGAGAGATGGAAGTGGGGGTGGGGAACACCGAGTGGTAAGCTGGAGTGATCTGCATAACCACATCTTGGAGAGGACCCCCTCTACTTCTGCTATCTTCCCTCATTCACAAAGAATCCAGGTCCAATCATGGCAGGACCTGGAAGTGGGAGGAGACCCAGAGGGTGGGATTGTCAGAGTGGGGCCACTGGGCCACAGGATGGCTGCTGCCAGGCCCACGAAAGTTTGGAGTTAGAGAGGGAGGCAACAATGAGAGACATCAGAGCCATGGATGGTGATGTGACTCTTCCATTTGACTGAGTACTTACCCAGGATACTTACCCTGGAATAACATGCTTGGATTACAGACCTCCTTGACCTCTACAGGAACAGGATGAAGAGTAGGATTTCTTTCTAAGCAGATGGAAGGTGGGGGTGTTTGGGGATTACAACAAACGGTCTGTGGATTTGAGAGCAATGTGGGCCTGCCATGGAGGCTCTGAAGTGGGACCACCACATGCTCCCTGGCTTGTCTGCTCACGGAGTGCCCCACTCTGTGTGCCCATAGGGTCTGAGGAAATGAGACCAGTCTCCTTACAGAAGGGGGTAGCTTCAGAGAAGCACCTTGAAGGAGGGGAAGATTTGGTCAGATGCAGTGAAGACATCAGAGTAGAGGGAACCACAGAAACAAAGGCTTGGAGAAGGGGAGACAGAGGTTTCTTTCGGGACAACCTCGGGCTCTCAGACTCCCACTGCTGTGCAGGCCCCTGTTCCTGCCTTACCTACAGCCTTCACTCACTTTTCCTCTTCATTCTGTCCCAATGAATTTTAGGTTTCCATAAATTGCCAGCAGGGTTTTTTATTTATCTTTTCCAGGTGGGTGTGAACGTCTACTCTGAACTTTGGAACCTTTCCAGGCCTCAGAGGCTTTGCCCAACCCCCAACCAGTTCACTCCGTGAACCACCCACCCACCACCCCTCCTGTTCATCTTAGCTGCCCTACATCTGGCCTGGTGCTGCTAGAAACTCCATCCCCAGGGAAGAAGCAGGAGCTGGCTGCTACAGCCAGCAAATTCCTCAAGCGTGAACAGGTTGGTTTTCATCAAAAGATCTAAAAGTCCTGGATAGCCAGACACCTCTCTTTGGGATAATGGTATTTGCAGGCTCCAAGGCTGTCTTCCAGCTCCTGTGAATGGCAGCTCTCTGCCTTCTGATGCCAACACCTCAGAGCCCCAGAATCTCCAAGCCGGCTTCTGAGGCCTTTTGTACCCTCCTAGAGACCTCCAGGGCCTGGGGCCTTAATAGATGTGACAGAATCCAGTTCTTATAAAACAGCCAGGAAAGATCAGTGGGCCCCAGGCTCAGTTCCCAAGCAAATTCAGCCCAGCCTTGGGCCTGATTCTCCAGCATGGTCGGTACCACACTTCACTTTCTGACCCCCATCACAGTGCACCCACTGCCTTCCCCTCTGCCAGGCTGGTCCACAAGCCCTATCCCTTGGGGGCCAGTAATGCTTAACTTTATGTGTCAACTTGACTAGGCCATGTAATGATCAGATGTCTTTGTCTGTTTGCTGTTGCTATAATAGAATACTTGAGACTGGGTGATTTGTAAAGAAAAGAAGTTTATTTAGCTTATGGTTCTGGAGACTGGGAAGTCCAAAAGCATGACTTCCTACTTCATCATAACATGGCAAGAGGGTAAGTGCAAGAGAACCAGAAAGAGCTCATCTTTATAACAAAGCCACCCCTGAGATAACAAACCCACTCTTGTTATAGTGACATTATTTCATTCACAAGGATAGAGACCTTGTTAATCCATTAATTTATTCATGAGGGCAGAGGGATTAAGTTTCCAATGCATAAACTTTTGGGGGACACATTCGTATCATAGCATCAGACATCTGGTTAACTGTGATTTTGGGGTGTGTCTGCAAGGGTGTTTCCAGAAGAGATTAATATTTGAATTGTCGGACTGCATAAAGCAGATGGCCCTCCTCAATGCAAGTGGGCATCAGGCAACCTGTTAAGAACTTGAGAAGGGAGAGGTGGGAGAAGGCTGAATCTCTTTTTACCCAATTGCTTGGGCTGAGACTTGGAGCTGAGCCGTTGGATTGGAACTTGGACATTGGTGCTGGTTTTCAGGCCTTTTGACTTGGACTTTACACCATTGGCTTTCCTGGGTCTCCAGTTTGCAGATGGCAGATTATGGAACTCTTCAGCCTTTGTAATTGAGTGAGTCAAGTTTCCTAATTATCTAGTGCCTATCTATCCCACTGGTTTTCTTTCTCTGGAAAACGTTGACTACTACAGTGCCCTTTAGCAGGTTAAGAAAATAGAACCTAAGAGATCAGAGTTCAGTTCCACTTCTGACTTGTGGACAAACTTCTAGCAAGGATGTCATCTCATATCCTGCTCTTGGGGTTCCCTGGTTGCAATTCCTGCCCTCCTAGCTCACAAGATTGCTGAGAAAATGAGTCAGTAAGTTATATAACTGTGAGTATCTGCCATTGCTACACCAACTATTTGTAGGAGTTTGTGTTTCTTTAGTCTGAGATTTCCTTATGACACCAGCATTTGTACAAAATTCAGTGAAAACTACACTTTCAGTACCTCCCACCAAGTAATTTGAAGGGGATGATGCTTCTAGGTCACTGATTTTCAACCTGCGTGCCACAGAATATTGGTGTGCCACGATAGGATCTTAGATGTGCTGTGAAAATTTTTAAAGATCATTAATTAAAATTATTTTTGAAAGAAGTTCAAAGCATAGTAAGTATATTCTTTTTTTCATTTTTTTTTTTTGTTTTTGATCAACGTGATTTACGTGTACCATGGAAGTTAAACGGTAGGTTCAATTGTACCATGTGATATAAAAGGTTGAAAAGCACTGCTCTAGATCCAGGGGAATAACCAGTTACTGTCTAGAGTTACCTGCATTACTGTTTGCAGTGTCATGAAGGAGGTCCAAATCCCTTCATAAGAACCCATTTAGAAGGTTGATATGGGACCAGGCAGCCTTCTCCTTTGTTCTAAGTGTCACTTTCACTCCCTACAAGTGACATTAATGAGAGTAACTCAAGGTTTCTAAATGAGAACCAGGTAAAAGAGATTTGTCTTTCCCCACTTTTCTCTCTTACTACTTTTCACACCAACCCCATCTCTGAAGCTAGTGAGGAATCTTTCCTCTGACAAGCCAGAGGCCTGTTTTGGGGTACCGGGGTACAGCATCTCCCCTCCCTTCTGACTAGTGAGCCTACGCTGCTGGGATAATAGAAGCCACCTGGTAGGATCTGCGGTGCCGGCTGCAGGCTCCAAGTGAGTTTGCAGGTGTGCGGATGTGGGGCTGATCAGCCAGCTCTAGCTTTTGCATCCTCTCCCCCAGATTGTTGCCAGGCAGGACTGGCTCAAAATCAGCAGCCTGGCTCTGTGACCACTACTGCCTACATCTTGCAAACTAATATGCTGGGGTTTTAAGTGGGTGTGGTCTGGCAGATCTACCAGGTCTGGGCAGTCAGGTGCAGGCAGGTCACTAAGGCAGGAAGAAGCAAGTAGATGCAGCATTATGTCAGTGTTCACTCATTCAAAAATGTTTACATACTATGGGTGAGGCCCTGGGTATGTATTGGTGAGTCCAAACGTTGGCCCTGCTGTCACAGAGCACTCAGTGTGATAAGCACTGCTGTGCTGTGGGAACTCATAAATAGGGACACTGTTATGGGTTGAATTATGCCCCTAAAAGATATGTTAAAGTCTAACTACCTGGCACCTGTGACTATGACCTTATTTGGAAATATAGTCTTTGCAGAAGTATTCAAATTAAGATGAGCTCATTAGGGTGGACCCTAATCAATATGACAGGAGTCCTTGAAAGAAGAAGAGAAGAGATTGAGACTCAGAGATTGGAGGGATGTGCCCATAAACCAAGGAACACCAAGATTTGGCAGCAACATTAAAGCTAAGAGACAGGGATGGAACGAATTCTCTCTACAGTCTTCAGCGAGAGTGCGGCCCTGCCAGCACCTTGATTTCAGACTTCTAGCCTCCATGACTGTGAGAGAACAGATTTTTGTTCTTTAAAGTCACCCAGTTTGCATTATTTTGTTATAGTGGACACAGAAAAGTAATGTATGCACTGAGCCCACAGCAGTGCATCAGAGATGGCTTTTTGGAAGAAGTGATGTTTAAAGGGAGATCTAGACGGTAGTGTTTTAATCAGGGCCTTTTTGTTCGTAACAACCATTCATCAAACTAAATCAAATAAAAGGGTTGGTGATGAGGGTGGAGATTAAAAGGTACAGGGAATCTCATGGAACCCAGCATGGAAAGAGCAGCTGGATCTCACCGCACCTGAAGCCTGGAAGTAGGAAGGGAGTGGTTTTCATTGGTCAGGGATGCATGACTTCGCTCACCTCCACTTGCCTCGTTCTTTCCTGATTCTCTTTGTAGTCAGCTCCATCTTTTGCTCCCTCCCTCCCAGCTGGCTTCTTCCACTTTGTATGTCTCAGTGTATGCATCACTCCACAGAAGGTTTCCATAACCACACTAGGTGAGCGGCCCCTCATGACTCCATCCAACCACCCTGTTTATTTCATTTCTAATCCCTAGCAAAAGCCGTATTTACTGTGTTCATTTATTTGTAAATGTGTTTTTTGTCTTTCTCATGAAATTTGAATAGTGCTCCACTAAGAAGTCAGACTTCTACCTAAGAATAAGGAATGATGGAGTTTCAGTTGTGTTTTCTTTGACACCACTGGGCTGCAGGTGGAAGATAGGTCAAGGCCAGGGTAAGACCCAGCACAAACCTGGTGCAGTGTGAGTGCTCACAGATGACGGCAGTGAGCAAGTCAGCAGGCCTGGGAGGAGTCCAGGTAGGAGATGATGGATGGAGGGAAGCAGGTGACTCCCCAGACACCCAGGAAGAAGAATGGAGGGGACTTGGTGCCTGATGAGATGTGGGGAAGACAGAGAGGAGAGAAAGCAGGAGAGACTCCCAAGCTTTAGAATACGGCAATGGGCTGGCTGGCAGAGGAACTGATGACAGCACACCTGAAGGTGGGTGCTTGAGATGCCCAAGGAGCAGCAGAATGAGATGTTGGTAAACAGCTGTAACATCTGTAGTTGGCCTGGGGTTTCTGAGGCCGGGCTGCCTGGAAACACTGACGTGGATCTCTTTTGCCTAGAAAGAGAAGCAAGCTGTGGAGGTGGTTCCCAAGAGAGCTTATATGTGTACATACAGGGAAATGAGAAAATGGTCTTGGACAGAGGCCTGAGGAGCATCAAGTGGTAAGAAATGAGCAAAGGAAGAGGATCTGCAGAGGACACCGGGGATTGAGGGGAAGTGAGGCTAAAGGGGGAAGGGAACACCAAGGGAGGTCCCCAGAAGCCAAGCACAGAACTTGACAAGGAGATGGTCAGTGGTGTCAAATGCCATCTCCAGACCAGGTAAGATGAGACAAGGAGTATTCCCTTGAAAGTCTCAACAAGAAGGTGGTCAGTGAGGCGGAGCAAGATGGCAGCCGAGTAACAGCTTCCTTGCGGCTGGGCACGGTGAGACTGGGGAGAGAGGACTTCAGGCATCTCTGGCAGGCGGGATCTACCCAGGAACTTCCCCTTGGGGATACAGGGAGACAGCATGAG
>CAUYRH010111637.1:0-20785 GCA_963574655.1 Perodicticus potto
GCGCCTTGGCAGATGGACACAAGCCGATGTAGTGGTGAGTGCCGGGAGTGCCAAGAAGAGGATAGGGAGCTCTTAGGAACTTGGGAGCGGTCCCTAATTAGATCCCACTTCTGACACCAGATGAAAGGGGAGCACTCGACCTGCATAAACCTCACAGAACACCAAGGCTTGTACGAAAGGTCTTTATTGGTGGGGGATGCTGCAGAGCAGCATTAAGGAGGAGAGAAGAGAGAGAGAGAGAAACGGGGAAAGAGAGAAGAGGAGAGAAGGTAGAGAGGAGGGGGGGGAGAGAGAGAGAGAGACAGAGAGAGACAGAGACAGAGACACGAGACACACGGGGGGAGAGAGAGCCAAAAGGAAAGTGCATTCTTATAAAGGATCGGTTGGCAGAGGTGATGGATGGTAGAATGGCCAATGAGTTACTGCTCTGGCGCAAAGAGCCGTTGGGGTTGGGCCATAAGTTTGAAATTTTCAGTGGGTGATTGGGATAGAGAGATGAAGTTTTGTAATTATCTAACATAATCAATCTTAGAGCCATAAGTTTGAAATTTTCAGTGGGTGATTGGGATAGAGAGATGAAGTTTTGTAATTATCTAACATAATCAATCTTAGAGCCCTGGTGTTTTCAGAGGGAGTATTGTCCCCCCACCACCACCACCTTGGCTTTCAACTTTGATCTTTAGAACCATATGACAATGCATTTCCATTGTTTTTTTACCCAGTTTTTGTCACTTTTTTATTGTAGTCCAAGGAAATTAATGAAACCAATAAGGATCAAATTGCTATTTCTATTATATTATTAATATGAAGTGGATTTATTAACAGTGGTTACACCTGGGAACTAAAGTTGGGGAAAGTCTTTAACACACTCATATATATCATATTTAACAAAATTATTTTAACAATACATATTTAGGCTGGGCGTGGTGGCTCACACCTGTAATCCTAGCACAATAGGAGGCTGAGGCTGGTGGACTGCCTGAGCTCACGAGTTCAAAACTACCCTGAGCAAAAAGCAAAAACAGAAAAAGAGAAGATTGCTTGAGCCAAAGACTTGGAGGTTGCTGTGAGCTATGATGACACCATGGCACTTTACCCATGACAGCTTGAGACTCTATCTCAAAAATAAATAAATTAGTTAATAAATAAAAATACATATTTAGGTAAATAGTGTATTGTTAGTCTTTTATGATAACAAATGTTAAAAAATTACAGTAGCTATTACACAAAAATAAAAGAGTGAAATTGTCTGAAGAAATATGTAAGAGCAGCATTAACCAAATGTTTATAACAGAAACTTTAATGTTATTAAAAATGATGAATGTAATGTTTTTACTACTTTTTAAAATTTGATAATTTATAGCTTACATTTATAAAATAATTCAAGTTCTCTTTAAAAAAAACTAAGAGAGTAAAGCGTTAGAAATCTTTGATGTGCTTTTGCTTTTCCATTTCCAGTGCTTTCCTTCTTACTTATACTTACGTTACTCAAAACAAACACCACTAATGACCTAATTTCAGTACAATCAAAATTTAAGAAGAAAAGATAGTATCTAAGTACATGTTTTAAACCTTCCAAACCTTGATAGGAACATCACAATGACAGAATTTTTCTTTTCCCTATTATGGTAGTACGTCATAGTTAAAATATGTTGTTGTTGTTGTTTTTTACAAAATTAAATAAGGGAGTTACATGAATTCCTACTGAAGGATGCTGAAGATAAACATAGACAATAACAGTCTCACTATGAAAATTTTATTAGCCAAGTGCACTATCCTTACCATTGTAATTGGTTGGGGCAGAAAGTGTACCACCACAAATAATGGAGTTGATTTTCAACAGCAATTCCCTGTCTATTTCATATTTGAAACCAAGCTATTCCTTAAATTATAAATCCTGTGTTATCTTTTGCTTCATTCTGCCTCATCACTTACAGATTTCCAAATTTTTCATTTCCTCTAGAGTCTTACTCCCTTTGCACATTTTATTTCATGTTCATTCCCTGTCAGATATTAAGTGCTTTCATAGCAGCAATCACGTGCCTTTGATTCTAATCCCTGGTTCACTATCAGGGAACATTAAAAAAAATGTAAGAGACAAAACAGAAAAGTCCTACATTTGGAAAGGGGATGCCAATTGTGAGATCCAAGTAATACCATTTTCATTTGGCCCAAAGTGCATTTAACACAAAATAAATTATTAGGATTTGTTTACTTATTTTAAAATTAATTTTTATCTTCAAATTTTCAGCAAAACTCTGTCTCTACAAAATGTAAAAATTAAAAAAATTAGCTGGGCATGGTGACATGCACTTGCAGTCCCAGCTACTTTGGAGTCTGAGGCAGGAGGATTGCTTGAACTCAGGGATGTAAGGTTGTAGTGAGCTACAATGTTCCACTGCACTCCAGCCTGGGTGACAGAAGGAGAGCCTGTCTCAAAAAAATAAATAAATGGAATAAAAGCACAAACAAAACTTTCAGAAGTTTTCATCATCAATATTCTTAATTTTCTTCTAGAATAGGTGGAATGGCATAAGCATGAAGTAGGTATATCAGAAACCTATCGCTCCAATTTATAATTTTCCTTACCATTTGTGAAATTCATTTAAATAAATTCTTCAAATTTTCCCACATTGAGATACATTTGCTATAAAAATTTTTTAAATATGAAGGTTCTAGAAAATGCTTAAGATGCACTTATTAGCTATAGTAATTCATTGTGTCTTGAATAAGTTTAATAAATGACTTGTTTCAACACATAACTGGGATCTCTACAAGTGTCCTTTCCCTCTCTTCCTCCTCTCCTTCCTTCTGTTCTTTCTTCCCTTTTTTTGAAGGGTTGGGATATTAGAATAGGCATATACAATTGTAACATCTGGAATCTGCTTAGGATAAAGAGAAAACTCTGGGTAAAGAGACAGCAGCATACGTGTTTTATTCGCCTATAAGTGCGCTAGCAGGTAAGAGTGTCAGAAGCCAGGAGATGGGCATGGAAGGGGAGATGTGAGGATGCTGAAGATAAAGCCCACCTCTTCTTCTTCTTTTTTTTTTTTTGTAGAGACAGAATTTCATTTTGTCACCCTTGGTAGAGTGCCGTGGAGTCACAGCTCACAGCAACCTCCAGCTCCTAGGCTTAGGTGATTCTCTTACTTCAGCCTCCTGAGTAGCTGGGACTCGCCTGCCACAATGCCCAGCTAATTTTTTGATGCAGTTTGGTCGGGGCTGGGTTTGAACCTGCCACCCTCAGTATACAGGGCTGGTACCCTCTTCTATCTTTTTTTTGACTAGGGTGTATACTCATGAATGGACAAGGAAGGATCATCTCTAGCAGACTCTACCTGATTTTTCACTAATTTTTCCTTCCACAAGACACAAAGATCAAGAATCTACCAACATCTGCTTTAAATCATGCATCATGCTGAATCTTTTGGTGGCAAAAGGGGCATAGAAGTGGTACATAGCATCTGTGGTACAGGTAGGAGATTACTAACTCTTGTTCAAGGTAACAACAATAAACAGGCTAGGCACTGTGGCTCATGCCTGTGATCCTAGCACTCAAGAAGGCTGAGGCGAGTGGATCTCCTGAGCTCAGGAGTTTGAGACCAGCCTGACCAAGCACGAGATTCTGTCTCTACTAAAAAATAGAAAAACCAGCCAAGCTGTTTTGGGTGCCTACAGTCCCAGACACTCAGGAAGCAGAGGCAAGAGAATCTTTTGAGCCCAGGAGTTTGAGGTCACTGTGAGCTATAATGTTATGACAGTCTACCCAGGATGACAGAGTAAGACTCTGTCTCAAACAAACAAAACAAATCCAACGCTAAACAAATAACCAGGAATATACTGTCTTTCTTGGGACTTACTCTGAAATACTGACTCCACGTGTTTCATTTAGATCTCGGCCTGCACGTTACCTGCTCAGATAGATCATCCCTGACCAAACTGAACATATTCCCACTTCTACCCCATAAGCCTTATTGTTCTCTATTACAGCACATTATTTGTTTCCTACATAGTACTTAATGTAACTGTACTTGTCTACTTATTTGTTTACTTGCAAAAATGCTTACTATATACTAATAACAGGTAATACATTTATTTGTTTGTACAAGTAAAGTAATGTCTTTATAAAAAAAAAAGTACTTCCTTAACTCTCCAATGTTTACACAGTGTTTCTTGCCATACCTGGACCATATCAGTTACTCAATAAATACCAGTGGAAAGAAGTAGTAGGGAGAATTTTTAAAAATGTTAAGTTAAAAAAAACTAAACATGAGACTATAATTCTAATTCTCAGAGATTCTGATTACATGCCTGACATTTTGATGCAGAGATGGGAAGAGAAGCAACATGTATCTCTGCCTCCAAATTATGTAAATATTGTAAAAGAAAAATGGTTACTTCATTTATTGCATTTAGTCAACATTTAATGCTCTTAATATTAAAGTAGACCTCTCCTTTATTTGTAAAGGTCTTTGCGTTGATGTATTATAAATCTTTATTGAGTACCCATAGTATTTCAAGAAATACATGTATGTAGTTCAAGAGATTCAGTGAGACATAAGACAAACCTACTTTCTTCCTCAGACCAAAAATACAGTAGAACCTCCATAGTTGACCGCTTTCTACATTGACCACTTCCTTAAGTTGACCTAATTTTTATAGACCAAACATGCACCAAATGTTATGTATCAGTACCGTAGGCCTAGTTCCTTACATTGACCACTTCTGTATGTTAACTGGTTTGTTAAAGTCCCTTTATTGGTCAACTTACAGAGGTCCTACTGTATATTAGTAAATATTGACTTGGAGTTTTTTCATAATCACATCTTAAAAAGCATTTTTTTACACACACATACTTTTTTGAATATTTAGATATAAAGAATATTCTTCACTTACATTAAAATTATGTTTTCCCCTTTATTTGGAAAATGTGTCTTCTTGGCCTAGCTTTTATATTCTTACCTTTGTTAGAAACACAGATACAGAGTTTAACTCCACCATAAGGAACAATTGTGCAAGTACAGGGAAGCAACAACTGACATTTGGTTTCAGTGATGAAGAGACAACAGAGAATGGCAGGATGTGAGGGATTACAGAAAACATGCCCAAAATAAGGGGCACCACACTACTACTATGCTATGATCTCAATGTTTTCCATGCTCAAGTTTTCAAGAGATATTTTTTAAATGGAATTATCTTCTTTTAAAAATGTTTGGGGGCTAATTAAAAATTCAATAAATGGTGCTGGGAGAAACAGATAACCATATGTAAAAGACTGAAACTGGACCTGCACCTTTCAAGTATATATAAAAATTGACTCAAGATGGATAAAAGATTTTACTCTAAGACATGAAATGGTAAAAATCTTAGATGAAAACGTGAGAAAAACTCTTATGAACGTTGGCTTGGGGAAAGATTTCACAAAGAAGGGTTCAATGGCAATCACAACAACAAAAATAAACAAATGGGGCTTAACTAAGCTGACAAGCTTCAGCACAGCTAAGGACACAACAACTAAAGCAAACAGACAACCTTCAGAATGGGAAAAGATATTTGCAGTTATGAATCTGACAAAGGCTTGATAACTAGGATCTATAGAGAACTCAAATTAATCAAGAAAAAAAGAGTGAACAATCCCATCTATCACTGAGCAAGAGACATGAACAGATTCTTCTCTGAAGACATGAATGGCTAACAAACATTATGAAAAAAATGAAGAAATTGTACACTAAAGAAAAAAACCACAAACTCCAGAAGAAGATGAGGGACTTGCCTTAAGGAAAAGTAAAGAAAAGCTGAGTGTCTAGAATCAGGGAAAAAGTCATCAAGAGCAGTCATTTCCAATCCTGGCTGCACATCAGTCATTTGGGGAACTTATAAAAAATCTGCCTACTTGGTCCCAATTGCAAATTTTTTGGAGGTTTTTGGAGTTAAGAGCCCAGGACATCAGCATTAGAAATAAAAATAACCAGAACAAAATTCTTCTGATGATTCATATGTGCAGCCAGATAAATTTCTGCCTTAAATTATCCAGTGATATCCAAACAAAATTCCGAAGGGCTCTGCAAAGAGAAGGTAGAATACCATGCTGCTCACTCCTTTTAATCTTATTAGTTCATTTTTATGTCTGATATACTGAATTTCTGAGTAATATTTGAAAAAGATAGTTTGAAAAAGATAGTTTTGCATTAAAAATAATTCAAAGCAAGTTTATTTTCTCACTTCAATAGGAAATGGAGGCTTGGAGGGCCGATTCCAGAGACTTGCACAAAATATGCTGATTTCAAGAATATATTGCTGTTGCTTTGCTCAGAGACCAGAAAGATACTAGTACTTATACACGAGGTCTAAAGCAGTGGACGCTAGAATGCAGCTGCAGTGCCACTCCAGGCCTCCATAAATACCCTAATCATTTTCTCAGCTGAGAAAACAGAAAAAAAGATCTCATTTCAATTAATCCTGGGCAAATTTTCTGATTGATACAATCTATATCTACAATTCTACAATAGAATGTAAGTAATGTAGTATTAATATTTATATTTCCAGTATTTGAAATTTCTTTTAACTCTAGGGAAGAAATTAGAATGTCTGCTGAGGACCAATTTGCCAAATCCACATCAGGATTCACCACATTAGGATTCTCTCTTAATGTGAGATGATTTCTAAAAGATAGGAAAAGGACAAAAAGAAAAAATATATATTATCATGAAGAAAGAAGTGGAAAGGATTTGGAAATGGGCAAAGAGACTACAAAAATGAGAGATTTTAAAACTTTGAAAATATCTGAAGAAATGGAAATACAATACAGATTAAGAGACAGAATAGAAAGTTGAAAGGCCAAGAGAAAGTTCTGTAAAATATTTTTCAGTTTTTGATATTCTTTTAGTGTAGAGGTTGCCATTGAGTGAAACCTTATCTTAGGGACAAGATTTGATCGTCTTCTTCTTCTAATTACTAGAGAGCTGGTTTGATGTTATATGTCTGAGAAATACTGATGATAAAATATAGGAAAATATTCCCATAATTGCATAATTTTCAGGATGAAAGTGACTTTAAGTGTTCTCTTACCTGCCTTTATTAACACTAAGTGGCATCTATTCCATGTTTGATTCTTTAAAATTTTTATTAAATGATTTCTATGTGCTAAGGATTGAGGACCCAAAGGCGAACAAAATGGGGCTAGTCTGTACTTCATTATATTCAAGTTCCTGAAACAGAAGACAAGTAAATGCATTATAGAGGAGAATAAACAGGGTGCTCCCAATAGGGAATGAATGGATGAGAATGGGGAATAATGGTAGATAGGGTGGTCAGGGAGTAACAGCAGATCAATATTTGTGAAGCATTCCATTGAAGGGGAAAAAGAAAGTATGAGAATTCAAGGCACTGATGTCCAGAAGGGCTGAAATAGATTATTTCGAATGTGGAGTGTGATGAGAATGAGTAGACCTTGAAAAGCATTGTAAAAAGTGTACATTTTAGGGCAGTACCTGTGGCTCATCGAGTAGGGCGCTGGCCCCAGATACTGGCATAAGGTGGTGGGTTCAAACCCAGCCTCGGTCGAACTGCAAAACAAAAATAGCCGGGCGTTGAAGCGGGCGCCTGTAGTCCCAGCTATTCGGGAGGCTGAGGCAAGATAGTCGCCTAAGCCCAGGAGTTGGAGGTTGCTGTGAGCTGTGTGACGTCACCGCACTCTACCGAGGGTGATAAAGTGAGACTCTGTCCCTAAAAAAAATAAAAAGTGTAGATTTTATTTAAAACTACTTCAATGTTGAGATTCTTAAGTTTATAAATTCTCAGAATTTATAAAGTCAAGTCTTTTTGTATTCTAAAGAATAAACTAGGAAAGAACATGTTCTTACGATACAGGTGAGAAATGATTCAGGCTTCTGCCTGGAGTGGTGAAAGCAAAACTAAAGGTAAGTGGATTGATTTGAGATGTACTATTTATAAGATAGGACTTGATAATCTGTTGATATAGTAAAGAGAAGAGTAGTCAAGGGAAGAGAGTAGTCACGAATGATAGCAAGGTTTCCAACTTGGGCAACTAAAAGGACAGTATTGCCACTTATTGATTAGCTGTTAAGTTTATTTTAATCTAAATACCTTTTTGGATATATAGAACATCATGTAGTCTGAAATGTCTCTCACACTAGTATTTCGGACAGGTATTCCAGATGTCAACTTGTTTTGCTTGATATTAGGAACATTGTTCTGTTATTACCATCCAAGGGAGAACACCCAAATAATGTGAAAGGAAAGCAGCAATCTACTGGGCAGTTCATAGTAACTATGTACAAGTTCTTCAGAACCTCTACACTGTTCTTAAACTCTATGGGAGTCATTGGTGTCATATCATCTCAAGGAAAGCCAGCATTCTTAGGCTTTATAGAATAACTTCCCAAAACTGAAAAGGAAAAGAAATGAACAAAAACATGTTGAATTAGTCAATATTAATTTTTCAGGGATTCTGTATTTGTGAAGTTACGAAAATTTATTTATAACCCCCAAATCAAAACTGTGGCACTTAAATGGTCATTCATGGTCATGTATGTATGCAAAGCAACCTAAAATTTGAGTTACCTGATGTGGACATTCCTAGTTGATGTGGAAAATACTGCCTTTTTGATTCAGCTCTCATACTGTAAATAAGTGTCCTTTTGACAGTATATTTTGTGTACTTTTATGCCTTTTCTTAAGTGATTTTTCTGCCTAAAATGAACTAAGTGTAGTGGTGTGCAGTGTTTCTTAAGCACAAGGCGGCTGTGATGTGCCTTGCAGAGAAAATGTGTTAGAATATTAAATAAAGTATCTTGAAACAAGGTTATGTATTGATCAAGAATCATGTGACCAGAGGCATGCAGGAACCTAATCCCAGATTTCTCTTAGAAACAATGATTCTGCATTCATTAATTCAGTGTTTTGAGTGATTTTATAGAACTATCACTAGCAAGAAAAATAAACTATATATAAATACGCAGTAGTGAATCACAAATTACCTATAAAGAAACAATGGATAAGTTATTATAGACTTTGTAAGTTTGCTAATAGGGTTGGGTGCAGAGGCTCATGCCTGTAATCCCAGCAGTTTGGGAGGCTAAGGCAGAAGGATAACTTTTGAGGCTAAGAGTTCAAGATCAGCCTGGGCAACACAGTGAAATCCTGTTTCAAATAAATAAATTAACATCTATCGAGCAGTCACAATGTACAATGCACTGTATTAAGAAGGATTGTAGATACTTTGTTCACAGATGGGGTCCTGCTCTGTCACATAGGATAGAGTGCAGTGGAGAAATCATGGCTCACTGGAGCCTCAAATTCCTGGGCACAAGGGATCCTCCTACTTCAGCCTCCCCAGTAGCAGGGACATACTAACAAACTCTAACATTTTGTGATCTAATACGATACTGCTATTTACCTGAGATACCATGTTTCTAACAGTATCCCAGGCAATGCTGATGCTGCTTTTGAGGGCCATACTTTTCGGTGGAGACTGTAGATCAGAAAATTGTTAAATATTAAGGTCTTAGAAAGAGAGAATAATGGGGGTAGAGAAACAGAGGAGACTTTGGTCTCCTCTTCTTTGAAAATCTATTATGTTACAACTTAATTGGGAAAAATCACCAACAAGAAGTTATCTGTGGCACTAAGAACAGCTTATACTAGAAGTAAATCAAATAATTATGCAGACTATTACCACATTTGAAAGATAGTGAAATTTATAAACCTCAGTTACTATATCTTTCCTTTGTGCCTATTTCATTCTTCACTGTTTTACTTCTCTATTCCCTTCCTTTTCTATACACTTCTCCTAGCGTAATTATCTTAATTGCTGCATTTCCTAAATCACCAGTATTTGCTGTAATTTGCTGTTTGACCCAAAGGTCATTTAATAACATTCCCAAAATTCCAAGCATGTGATTTCTCGGTGCTTAAACATGGTACTTTCTAAGTTGTTTTGCAATGTGGTCATTTGTGCTTTCTAGAAATATATTAAAGTTTTCTTGGCATCCTAGTATAAATTAATTAGAAATGCTTCAGGACAATTTGGAAAGAAAAGTAATATATATTATACAGATATGCAACCCAACCATTTACCTACCTTTTATCTCTTAACTTTGTACTTACTAGATTTATCAAAGACTGTAAATGTTGAAGTCAGAGTCGAACACAGTTTTTCCTATATATGTAGTATACTCTCTTTATTTGAAGGATTAACTTAATGAATTTTAAGTACATAAAATTTACTATATTTTATATGTACGTTATTAAATACATGTGTATTGATTTATATAAAAATACAACCCACATTAAGTTATGGAACATTTATTTTACATATGAATACCATGTTATTTATCCCATAAGTCTCTTAAATGTTATATCCTGTACTGTATGTTACGCAAAATATGGTACATGCTTGGATTCTATATTATTTCTATAACCTATAATTTCCATTATCTTTAAATCCTTTCATCCTGTTTTATACAAATGTGGGTATACTAGGTTAGAAACTAACTTTTGAGCCAATTTCAATCTTTTTTATAACTCAACTGTACTTCTGTCAATCTATTATATGCTAATTGTAATGTTTTCTTCCTGTTTTTTATTGCTGTTTTCTTGTTTCCTTACCACCTTTTCCATAATCTAAACAATCAAAAATTATATATTCTATTTTTGTTCCTAGCACTTATTTTAATGTCAAATTTACTAATATTAACTACTATGTGATGCAGGCACCATTGTTATTCCCCAGGCAACATGTATGTACAAGATTTTATACACCTCCCTCCCCAATTGGTGACTTGGAAGTTTCTTTTTACACTACATAGTATCAAGATTAACATTATGGACAAACTTGCTACTTGCCTCTCTCCCTATAATTAAAAATAAGGAGGAAAAACCTGTAGTGACTGCTTTCCAATTTTGTTTTGTCTACAAACATTTTCTATTTTACTTATGTTTAGCTTAAGAACATTCTTATCTTTATCTACAATCTGCTGAAAATAAAACACTATTTGTCCAATATTTTCAACATCTGACATGCCTTTTCACAGTTTAAACCTATCTAAACTTAAATTTTAGGCCCAGCTTACATTTCTATTTTTGTATTTAGTTTTAATACTCTAACTGTAACACTTTAAACTTAATGCTCCTTAACTAGTTTTCTTTTTTCTTTTACCACTAGACACCAGGGATCCTTAACTACCATTAATTCTTTCTAACAACTACCTCCCTACTCAAACTGTTTATTTTAATTCTGGTTCTCTTTTGGCTGCAGTAAATAATACAGCAAACTTTTCAAGGAAGGTTCTTGGTTGATAAACTTTCTTAACGCCTGCATATCTGAGAATGTCTTCCAGTTGCCTTCGTACAGAAATGATAACTTGGCTGGGTATATAATTCTTGGCTCAAAGTTATTTTCCTTTAAAGTTCTGTAGATTTTGTTCCATTGTCTTCGGGCATTTAGAGTTGCAAGAGAAAAATCTGAGGTCAGCCTGATTTTTGTTCCTTTATAGGTAACCTGCTTGCTCTCTCTGGATGCTTGCAAAATTTTATTTTTATTGTTTAAATTTTAAAATGTCACCAGTATATGTCTAGATGTTGTTTTTTTTTCGTTAAATTTTAAAAGGTCCCTGTGAGCTGTTTCTACTTGTAAGTCTTGTTCACTCTTCAATTCTGGAAAATTTTCTTCAATTAGTTCCTTAATTATTGTTTCAGCTCCGTTTGCTTTGTCTTCTGTTTCAGGTAGTCCTATTATACGTAGATTGTACCTCCTGGATCTGCCCTCTAGATCTCTCTTTTTCTCCTCTTTACTTATCTTGATTTCTTTTCCCCTTTTCTCTGAATTCGGTGGGAATTTGCCTTGTTTTGCTTTTACTTCAGTAATTTCATTTTGTGGACAATCCAGCTTGCACATTTCTGTTAATTCTCTCAACTCCCTAATACTTTCCAAGCGTTCTGACGTTACCCTTTTTATCATTGCGCATAGGATTTTAAGATTCTGTATTATATTACTCTCAATCCTTTCTATCTCTTCTGTTTCGACCGCTATATCTGTTTCAAGGGGAGGCATTTTCTCGATTACTTAACTGCTCTTTCTTCCGAACTGAGGTATTACGACCTTAAAAAGAAGAAACAGAACTTAATTCCCTACAGCCCAAATATTCCTATTTATAATTATCGACGGTCTTATTTAAAATGTTCTATTTTTCTTTCCTACCTGTTCAGTAGCTCTTCTTAGCAAAAACACCCAAATCGAAGATTAAAGTAAGTTTCCCGCAGTACTGAACGAAATAAACGTCCAAAATGATTCTCGTTACGTCATTTCCGCGCGCCTCACGACTCGGCTAATAGCCTGGCGCGTAACCTTAAAGTCGTATCGCTCCTCAGCCGCCGCTCGGTCCTCCTTAGAGCGGAGTCACGGTAGTGCGCACGCGCAGCACCACATCCAGCTTTCCGCTTGTTCCAATGGCTCGGCTTAGGTGTGGTGCCGCCTTGAAGGCGGGGCTGGGTCCTGGTCGGGACCAATGGCGCCCCGGGTGAGGGTTGAAGGGTGCAAGGTGCCTGGTGGCCGGTGGTGCAAGTTGCTTTCCGCTCGTGTGTTGAACTACCTGGTTGTCATGGAGGCTGACTGGACCGAAGAGCTTGACGAGCAGGAGCAGCTGGTGAGACGGCATCGTAAAGAGAAGAAGGAGTTGCAAGGTGACGGGGAAAGAGATGGGAATCTCGAAGCCGCCCAGACGCAGGGAAGGGCGCGTGGCGGGTCGGTTCTGAGAAGTCTTAATGGGTAGCTGATCGGGATCCTCCTAGACTTCTCGAGGTGGCAAGTGGCCTCTTTTTCCGCCTTCCTTAGCCCAGCGGCCCCTGAGTCCCCTAGCCTTCGTATCCTTCGGAGATTTCCTCATTTGAGTCCAGCCACGTACCCCCACTCCCGCCCCAGCCGCCGCCGCCGTGGCCTGGGTCCCCAAGTCTGCAAAGCCACGAGTTTTGGTCGCGTCCCAACCCCCTTAGCCGCTTCCCTCTCCTGACACTTGGCCTTAATGGCTACATTTTAAATTACCTCAGCTCAGTTTGGGGGGCCCGGAAGGGAAACTTGAAAGATTAAAAACTTGCTTCAGTCTCTTTTTCTCCCTATCCTATTAAACAACCCTAACAAATTCAAGGTTATGATAATAAGATTTTTAAAAAGATAGTTTTGGTTTCAGCTTCATCTGGGCTCTTCTCTGTAACTGTCTAATTGTTAAGTGAGGACTCTTACATCCATAATTATTTTTTACCATCCCCTTCTTGGTTCTTGTTTCCCATTTCCTCGTTTACCTGGGTTTCTAACTTAATGATTCCATGGATTTTCAGCTAAAATTCAGGGTATGAAGAATGCTGTTCCCAAGAATGACAAAAAGAGGAGGAAGCAACTCACTGAAGATGTTGCTAAGTTGGAAAAAGAAATGGAGCAGAAACATAGAGAGGAACTGGAGCAATTGAAACTGAATTCTAAGGAGAATAAGGTATGCAAAATGATGTTTGCCTTTGTCTACAGCATTTGACAACAATTTTCCATTTCTGTTTGTTAATATATAAAAATCATAAAATTTGTAGGGAAATGAAGTCAGGCACGTATTACTTTTCATTAGTATTTTTTTGTGGTCATGTTTACATGGCAGTGTTTTTTGTAAGAGAGATGAAGAAAGAAAGGAGTACTTTTCTTTACCTGTTTACTTGCTCAAAAGGTGAAACTTGCATAAATGAAAGTTGGAAGACCAGACTTGTAGTGTTAGAATTGCCACTGAATAAGATTGTAACCTGGGCAAAGTTTCTTAATAACTTTCCCTACTTACAATAACATATAAATATTACTGCTATTCAAAGGTTCTTGTAAGACTCAAGTGGTACAACAAATGTAAAGTCATTTTTAAATTATAAAAGTGCTTTATAAATCAGTTGTTATCAATGAAACTTTACTGATGTTTCTTGGGTAAATTGCAGCATTCTGACTTTCATCATTTTAACTAATATTTATTTTATTATTGTGATTAATATATCGTGCCAAGTCCTGTACCACATTACTTATTATCTCATTTAATCCTCACTAACACACTATGAGGTACTGCCTAATGAAATAAGTGCAAATGATCTCATTTTCAAGTGAGAAACAGGTTTAGATTAAGAACTGCTTCCTGATGTTATAACATTTATTAAGTGCCAATGTCAGAATTCAAAATCAGAATTGTCTTACTTTACGGTGTGAATATTGGATTCTGTTATAGCTTTGTATAGTGCGATGATTTATTGTATGAGCTTTAGATATGAAGGATCATTGACTCCACAACTTCACTTTCAATAGTTAGAAAGTTCTCAATGTCTATGCAAAATTTCATCTACTACAGTTAATTTTATTTGGTTCATTTTTGGTCTGCTGTTGACAAGGGAAATTATCACTGATTGACAGTGTACTTACATTAATTATAGTCAAAATTTTTAGTCTAACTTTATTAGCCAGTCATCATAGACCCTGCCCTTCTTTGCCCTTGTCATACTTGATCTCCAGGTAACAGCAGATGATACTTCAGGTGTTTTATTGTGTCTTTACAGTTAGTGATATAATTTTTACTCTATCAGGCCTTTCAATTTATTTGCCATGTTTTAGGGAGAAAAATGTTTGATTCTCAATCTACATAGTGTTCAAATGTTAAAATACAGACTCTCATTGTATTTGAACTATTGTCTTTTTCATTAACTTAAACTAGTTTTCTTTTCTGAACACTACCTAAATTTTTATGTCATTGCTCTTTGGTTTCTCAGATGCATCTCTATATCTTGACTATTGCCAGTATGGCAATTTGTAAATTTTAGCAGATTCTTCTAAAAAATTGTAAGATTCCTAATTTCTCTAACATTGATAACCCGTCTTTGAAGTCTTTATCTGATTAAGATATTTTGATCACTTGGAAGATAGCCTTTAGAGACTTATGTTTCTGTATATTAAAGGCCTTGAGTTGTTGTATATATACTAACGACTGGCTTAATTTACAGTTGCAGTAATAAAACACTAGCTACTCGTTCTAATAGTTATCAGTCTAGCGCTTTTGTTCTTTGGGATTGGTTGTAATGTCTTATACTTTAAATTAAATATATTTCCTGCCTGCAGTTATCAGTTTGTAGATGAAAAAAAGTAGGAAAAGTTCAGCTTGTTGCTAGCATCATGGATTAGTGCTTATCAGGTTCTGCCCAATAAAGATGGAGAAGGCCTTGCTGCCATATTTGAGGTTATAAAGGTAGTAATGAACTAAGCCATGAGCATAGGACCTATGCATTATATGTACTGTCAGCATTTAGAGAAAGAAGAATGGAGTGCTGAGTGAATTGGCACTTAGGAAATAGAGTGTTTAGATTAATGAAGTAGGCATTCTAAGAAGAAAGGAAGGCATGCAGGATGAGCATTATTTTTGAAGAGCTGTAAAGAAGCTTCTTGGGAATTTGATATATTCTCTCATAAAAAGTAGAGAAAGCAGATGAAATAATATTATCTAATATGGTGTCTAGTATTACTAAAATTTCATGTGTGGGATTGGGTATATTTGTGATTTTTAATAATAATTTAATAACCTAATACTTTCAGCAATAATTTAAAAGTGTTTTCATTGACTTGTTAATGCTTTTTGTTTCCTTCAGATAGATTCTGTTGCTGTTAACATTTCAAACTTGGTACTTGAGAATCAGCCACCTCGGATATCAAAAGCACAAAAGAGACGGGTATGAAAGTCATGTCACCAAGTATATATGTTAGGCTGTGTGCTCAGTACAGTTGTAGGTGTTGTGTAAGAAAGAAATGAAAAAAAAAAAAAAAGGAGTTCCTTGTCCAGAATTAACATTTATTAAGCACTTGCTGTATGCCAAATACTCTATGACTACTTACATGAAATCTCATTTACTGCTGACAATCCTGTGAAGTAGGATTTCTTATTCTTCTTTTCTAGGGAAGAAAATAGGCCTGAGATAACATAAAATAGGATGCTCAGTTTGCTATTCTCAGAAGACAGTGGGGCTGGGAAGTGGGATTTTCTTTTTTTCCAAATATATTATTCCAGACTTAATAATTCACAACTTCAGTGTATGCTTCCAGGTGATTCTGATTGACACCCTGGTTAAAAACTGTGGTTATGAGAATTTAAACCTAGAAGTTAAGATATATAGGTATTCAAAATTCTCAGATAATTATGCAGGTATTTATATAGTGGTTAATTATGATGAAAATGTAGAGAAGGGAAAGTTCATTATGCTAAGAGTTAAATGATGGGTTACAATTTGAAGGAAATATATTTATGTGGAGTATTCCAAATAGGGAGAAACACCATGCACAAAAACAAATGTGAGAATGAAATATTATCAGAGAGCCATGAGGAAATTTATTTATTAGAAGTAGTTCATGATATCAACGTGGGAATGAGATTAGTTAGGTAAGGCTCTTTGACATTGAAAAAGAAAAAGACGATTAAATCCAATCTTTTTAGTCCCAAAATTATTTTAGTAACACTTGATATGTTCTGGGATTTAAATGCATATTTTTAAATTAGCTTTGCATGTTATGATTTAGTAGTACATAATTTAGTGGAGTATAGAGTTGAATGTCTAACACATGAGCTTTTAATTTTACTTACTATTATAAAGATTCTTAACTTCTCTAAGTCTCAGTTTCCCATCTATTAAAGGGGTATAAATAAAACCTACTTCCTAATAACCCTGTGAATATTAAATAATACACTATTTCCAAAGTCCTTAACACAAGTCCTGGAGAATTAATGTGTCAACAAATGATAGTGTTGTTTACTATGTTAAGTACTGCATAGTATACCTCTTAAAAAGTTAAACTTAAGAGGAATGTCTTTGTTTTTGAAAGTTGATGAAGTTGCAAATAGACATTTCTCATACTTAAGCTTTTGTTTTTGAGTAAATATTATGATTGTGAATTTGATAGGACCATGAAATATAGATTTCATAGTATCTTGGAGTTTATCTGCTTTTGGTATACAATCTTTTTATGGTAATCTCACAGTTGTTACCTACCTTCTAGGGATCAAAAATGAAGGGCAGAATTTTTCCATGCCAGTAGCATAACAAAATACATATTAGAATCACCTCTACTTAATAATTGAAATATCTCATAATAGCCTACTTAATTCTGGAAAATATAAGGACATAGCTCCTTCCTATCTTTATCAAAACTTGTTCATCCTCACCTGGACCCTGAGGCAACAAAATAAACAAAACTCTGTACCTTTCTCAAAGATTTTGTTACATTTTTTCCTAAAATACTGCACAGCTAAGATTAATACCCTTTTTATTTATACTCTAAAAAATTTAGTATCTTTTAGCCAGTGTTAGCCAGTGTAACACTTGATGGAGAAGGTGTCCTAGAAGTACCGCCCAGTTTCTTACTACTTTGTTACATTAATGAGCTTTTGGAACAGAAAGCGTTAAAGGTTTATGATATATAAGAAAATGGAACCTGAAATCAGAGTAAATCATTGAGTAGTAGATTAATTGGAACCTTCTCTTTTTGCTAAAGTCATCAAGGAATCAAAAGCCAGTTAATGATGTCTATTTTGGGGAAAGATACAATTCTGGAAGAAAAAGTTTATGAAGATTTATTGTAAGACTATTGTGGAATATTGTAGAGCCTGTCTCTTATTTTTAATCTAGAAAAACATAGAAGTATTTTATTTAATGCAAAGAACTTAGAAGCTTTTTGATATGGTAGAAAGAGTCCAAGGTAGGCCAAGTATGGTGGCTCATGCCTGTAATTCTAGTGCTTTGGAAGGCCAGAGGATTTGTTTGAGCTAGGAGTTGGAAACCAGTCTTTACAAAAAACATAGGGAGACTCCCATCTCTACAAAAAATTAAAAAAATTAGCCAACTGTTTCTCTACTCCAGCTACTAGGAAGGCTGAGGCAGGAGGTTTGCTTGAGCCCAGGAGTTTGAGGTTGTGGTAAGCTATGGTCATGCCACTGTACTCTAGCCCTGGCAACAGAGGGAGACACTCTCAAAAAAGAAAAAAAAATGTCCAAAGCAGAATTTAGGTACTGGGTTCTAAAAACGTGAAATCTGAGAGCTGGAATGAGATCCAGTTCAGTTTCTTTATTTTACAAATAAGACGCTTGAGACCCAGGTTATCTTAGTGGTATACTAAAAGTTGGAAACAAACACAGGATAGTGTCCAGCTCTTAAGATTATTTTTGAGTTGTTCTTGCTGGATTATTATTTCAACATGTATCTAGTTTTATTAGTAATGTATTTATGATTTACATGCTATTTTCATCTCATGTGTGTTTTCGTTAGACTTTACTGATGCCATTTGCTTCTCAGTGCTATGGTTGTAGAAATAAAAGTGCCTCGTGCTATTGGGAAAGAGTACATTGCTAGGAAGAGAATCCAGTGGATTTCTTATCTAGTGCCCTGGGAGGGAAAATCATTTGCTTTATAATACCGAAGTAAATGATGAGGAAAAAAAGAAAATGATTAATTAGAATTAGTATTTTAGAGCTGAAAACAGTTTTATAGAGAGTATATAGTTCCACTCTTCCAGTAAATAGTACATGACATCATTAACTCCAGCTCCCATCTGCTCCAACTTTTATTGATTTAGGTGCCTCGATACAAGGAGCTCTCTGTGTTGTCCTTGGTCCCTGCTGTGCTCTAATCAGCTGTTTGGCCTTTGGAAATCTTTCTGTGTGCTGTTTCCTCAGAAGAGGAAAATGAGGGGTTTTGGATTAGATGATATCTAAGGTGCTTATTCTTCCTCTCCCCTCTGAAACTGTATTTTAGGGTTTTATAAAGTAATAGTGCCATATTGTGTTTTAAGATTTTATGCCTCTGTGATCTACAATGAAATAAATTTATGTTCTATTATGGTTGCAGTTGGGAGGAAAAAACTTAAATAGGCTATGTTTTGTTAGGAATATAATACTGTTTTTGATTCAGGTAACTTAGAAATCACTTCAGGTTCATCTAGCATGGTGCATAATAAGCAGTTAGAACAAGTATATGGTAGTAAGTGCAATTGAAATTTGCCTTTTCCTTTACTTCTTTACCCGAAGGAGTTAAAGCTTAGGCATATGAAAGTCTTTACCTTTTCCTACTCTTGGACTGCGAAATCCTTTACTATAATTTACTGTTAATATCAAGATTTATAGAATTTAGTTTAGCTGTTTTTATTCTTTTATGCTGAAAAGCAGTTTCCTCCCTGATTGTACAAATAAAACATATAGTAGAGAATTAGAAAGATGCAAAACACACAGACACACACCAAAACATAAGTTATTTTGGAATCCTGTCATCTAGAGAAAAGCATTAAAAATAATCTTTGCATATCTTTTTAACACTTTTAAGCATAGACTTAATATATATATTAACTGTATGCCTTTCTTTTTTGCCCCCAACCCCATCCCTTTTCTCTGGTACTATAGCTCCGGTGAGTTTCTAGCTGTGAAACATACAGTGCTTTCTGATTTGTGATCTTACTAATCCACTTGTTGGGATTTGTTTCTCTTCCTTAACCTTCCCATCTCACCTCCTATCTATCCTTCATGTCACAAATCTCCCACTAACCTCATCCCACTCCATTCTTGCATATGCTGCCATGAGAGGATCTCTTTAGATATTTGAATAGGGAAAGCACACATTGCAGAATATAATATATGATACCATTTTTTGTTTAAAAAAGATTTGTGTTTTCCATGAGTATACTATATTGATTAAAATACAAAGAAAAACAATCTAGAAGGATACATACCAAACCTCTGTACTAAGCCCTGGGATAGCAGTATTTTTAGGGGGAGTTTTAGTCTATTTGTAATACTTTAATGTTTTTAAAATAAGAATGTTTTTATCTATTTCCTTCTTTTATCCTATACTTTGGGAGATTAAATTTGATTCTCAGTAAGTTATTCAGGTGTCCATAAAATTTATACGCAGTTTATTATGTTAAGCTATTTTAAATTGCACAAGAACTTTATGTCCACCCTGCGGGTAATAACTATATATGTACATGTATCTGTGGCTCAGTGAGTAGGGTGCCGGCCCTATATACCGAGGGTGGTGGGTTCAAACCTGCCCCGGCCAAACTGCAACAAAAAATAGCCAGGCGTTGTGGCAGGCACCTGTGGTCCCGGCTACTTGAGAGACTGAGGCAAGAGAATATCCTAAGCCCAAGAGCTGGAGGTTGCTGTGAGCTGTGATGCCACGGCACTCTACTGAGGAGGACAAAGTGAGACTCTGTCTCTAAAAAAAACAAAAAAGCTGGATAGAGGAGTGTCTGCCTGTACCCTACTAAAGACTTCAGTAGATTTACACCTCACTAGTAAAGTGATAAGTTAAGAAGCTTGGATTAGTGTGGGTTTAAATACAATAATAATGTGCTTTAAGCTCTAGGACAACTCAGTCTTAAGATAGTACTTTGAAATCAGTAAGTAAAGTTTCTAGAGACTTGGAATATAGTTCTATAAATGATGAGGTAATCAATGTGGTAGTACTTCGGAGAGAAGGAAGAAAATGGCAAGAGTTTTGAGACTCTTATATTTTCATTCCCTTAATAAATGAGAATTAGCCTAATTATGAATTAATTCCCCCTATGTTCTCATCTTTTTAGGAAAAAAAAGCTGCATTGGAAAAGGAGCGAGAAGAAAGGATAGCTGAAGCTAAAATTGAGAATTTATCCGGAGCCAGACATATAGAAAGTGAAAAACTTGCTCAAATATTAGCAGCTAGACAGTTGGAAATTAAACAGATTCCA
>CAUYRH010111638.1:0-14903 GCA_963574655.1 Perodicticus potto
TTCCACAGATTGCAGCATGTGAACTGAATACTTCGCTCTTTTTTAAATTATTTTTATTTTTTTTATTAAATCATAGCTGTGTACATTAGTGCAATCATGGGGTACAATATGCTGGCTTCATATACAATCTAAAATATTTTCATCAAACTGTTCAACATAACCTTCATGGGATTTTCTTGGTTATTGTATGAAAAAATTTGTATTCTGCATTTAGTAAGTTTTACCTGTACCCTTCTAAGGTGCACCATAAGTGTGATCTCACCATTTACCCTCTCTCCACCCATCCAAGAATGGAAGAAAAAGTATCCAATGTACTCAGCCCTATTTTGAAGCTAATTTATAGTTTTCACATGAAGGCTATAACCCAGTTATAGCATGAGGATGGGTGAATACTTTGTTTTAAACCTACTGTACTCTCATCTGCAACCACAATTATTCATGTACACAAAGTTCTTTACATGTTTTTCTCATGATTGGCAACCTAAGATAATTTTTTCTTCTTTTATTAAATTTCACATTAATGTGAGAGTAGAAACGACGAGGTTACAATACTTGAGTTTGTTAGGTAGAGTCCATCTTCCATTTGCATCCTGCACTGCAAATGTGTGCTATATACCTCTACATTATGCCCATTAAGTAGGCACACACCAATCACCTCTTCTCTCTTCTCATCCCTCCCTCTAACCCTTCCCCCCAAATTGAAATGAATTAAATTTTACTCCTAAGTGCATGCGAATTGGATTATCTCTGGCTTCATATTAGTATTAAGTACATTGGATATTTGGTTTTCCATTCTTCTGAGAATGGAAGGTGCACTGAGAAGAAGGTGCTCTGACTCCATCCAGGTTAATACAAAAGATGTAAAGTCTCCACCTTTTTATGGCTGAATAGCATTCCATGGTATACACATACCATAGATTGTTAATTCATTCCTGGGGTGATGGGTATTTAAGTGTTTTCCATATCTTGGCAATTGTAAATTATGCTGTGATAAACAGTCTAGTACAAATGTCTTTATGATAAAAATATTTTTTTTCTTATGGGTAGATGCCTACTAGTGGGATTGCAGGATGAAATGGGAGGTCTAATTTGAGTTCCTTGTGGATTCTCCATACTTCTTTCCAAAGAGGCTGTCTGAGTTTGAAGTCCCACTAACAGTGTAAAAATTTTCCTATCTCTCCACATCCACACTATCATCTGCAGCTTTGAGACTTTGTGATGTGGGATATTCTCATGGGTTAAAGTGACATTCCAGGGTCATTTTGATTTGCATTTCTCTGAAGATCAGGGGCAGTGAGCTGTTTTTCATATGTTTGTTAGCTATTTGTCTGTCCATTCAGAGAAGATTCTGTTCATGTCTCTTGCCCAGTGATAGATTGGATTGTTTGCTCTTTGTTGATTAATTTATGTTCTCTGTAGATCCTAGTTATCAACCTTTTGTCAAATTCATAACATGCAAATATCATTCACATTCTGAAGGTAAACTACTTGCTTGAATTGTGTCCTTAGCTGTGCAGAAGCTTGTCAGTTTAATCAATTCCAATTTGTTCATCTTGTTATTGTTGTAATTGCTACTAAAGTCTTCATAAAATCTTTCCCTAGGCTGACATCATTGAGTTTTTTCTCACACTGTCTTTTAATATTTTTATCACTTCATGTCTTATCTTTGAATCTTTTATCCATCTTGAGTCAATTTTTGTAATTGGTGAAAGGTATAGGTCCAGTTTAGTCTTTTACATGTTGTTGTCCAGTTATCACAGCACTGTTACTGAAAAGGGATTATTTTCCCCAATGTATGCTATGGTATGGTTTATCTAAGATTGGTTTCATCTCTTGGTTTTCTATTCTGTTTCAAATGTCTATGTTCCTATTTTTTGTTCCATTACCATACTGTTTTGATTACTGTGGACTTGTAATATAGCCTGAAGTCTGGTAAAGTGATGCTTTTAGCTTTGTTTTTATTATTAAAGACAGCATTTGCAGCTCAGCACCTGTGGCTCAAGCAACTAAGCCATCAGCCACATACACCTGAGCTGGCGGGTTTGAATCCAGCCTGGGCCGCCAAAAAACAATGACAGCTGCAACCAAAAAATAGCTGAACATTGTGGCCAAACAACAATGACTGCTGCAACCAAAAAATAGCCGAATGTTGTGGCAAGCGCCTATAGACCCAGCTACTTGGGAGGTGGAGGCAGGAGAATCGCTTCAGGCCAGAAGTTGGAGGTGGCTGTGAGCTGTGATGCCATGGCCCTCTACCCAGTGCAACAGCTTGAGGTTCTGTCTCAAAAAAACAAAAAACAAAACAAAATAAACAAACAAAAAACCCCAAAACAACAGCATGCGCAAAAACAAAACAAGCAAACAAACAAACAAAGCAACAGCATTCACTATATGGGTTTTTTTCTGGTTACATAAAAAACAAAGAACTTTTTCCCCCCAGTTTTTCAAAGTATAATGGTGGTATTTTAATGGAGATTGCGTTGAATCTGTATATTGCTTTGTATAGAATAGATAATTTAGCAGTGTCGATTCTTCCCAACCAAGAGCATGGTATGTTATTTCATTTGTTAAGGTCTTCTTGCTATTTATTTTCTTAGGGTTTCATAGTTGCCTTGTAGAGTCCCTGTATCTCTTTTGCTAGATATATTCCTAGGTATTTCATTTTCTTTGAAGCTACTGTGAAGGAAATTGTGTCTTTGATTAAGTTCTCAACTTGGTTGTTATTGGTGTATACAAAAGCCCAATGATTTGTATACATTGATTTTAAACCCTGAGATGTTATTATATTTCCTGATCACTTCTAGGAGTCTTGTGTTTGAGTCTCTGGGGTTCCCTAAGTTATAAGATCATATATTTGGCAAAGAGCAGCAATTTGATCTCCTCTTCCCCCATTTTGATGCCCTTTACATACTTCTCTTGCCTGATTGCAATGGCTAAAACTTCCAGAACTAGGTTGAAAAGTATTGGTAAGAGAGGACACCCTTTTCTGGTTCTGAAAAAGTTTCAATTTTACTTCGTTCAGTATGATATGAGCTATGGGTTTGTTGTAGATGGCTTCTATAAGTTTATTGCCCAATTCATAATTGCCAAGTTGTGAGAGCAGCCTAAATGCTCATCAACCTATGACTAGATTAACAAATTGTGGTATATGTATACCATAGAATACTATGCAGCCATAAAAAGATGGAGACTTTACATCTTTTATGTTTATCTAGATGGAACTAGAACATATTCTTCTTAGTAAAGTATCCCCAAAATTGAAAAAAAAATCCAATGTACCAATACTATTATGAAACCAGTATATAAACACTTACATATTCATATGAATGATAAAACGCAAATATAGAAAGAAGAAGGGGAGAGCAGAAAGAGGGGTGAGAAGGAGGAGGACGAGAGGAGAGATTTCACCTAATGCGCATAATGCAAGGATACATTTCAAAACAACTAAGAGTATATTATAAATGTCTTACCACACACACAAAAAAGTATGGTTATGATAATTAGTTTGATTTAAGCATTCCACATTATTTATCAAATCATAACTTATACCCCATAAATGTATACAGTTATAATTTAATAAAAATTAAGGAAAAAATATAAAAAATCAATATATTACATTGTACCTTTAAATATATACAAATGTTGTTTGTCAATTATACCTCAATAAACCTAAGTAGAAAAAAGAAAATTTTTGTTGGACTTTAGTTTCACTTTTATGGCCTTGTGTTCTGAGAAGATACAAGGCACAATTTCAGTTCCTTTAATTTTGTTGAGGTTTGATTTGCATCCTAGGATATGATCTATTTTGGATTATATTCCATGGGTTGACAAGAAGAACATATATTCCTTAGTTTGATCTTTCCTACTCTGTAAGAAAAGTGTTAAAGTCTCCAGTTATTATGGTATGATGGGATATCATATTGCTCAGACCAATAAAAGTCTGTTTATAAATCTAGGAGCATTTAAGTTGGTGCATAAATACGTAGAATTCATGTACCCTCTTATTGTATTGTTCCCTCGACTGGTAAGAAATGACCATCTTTGTCATTCTAAACTTTAGTTGCTTTAAATCCACTTGTATCTGAAAATAAGATTGGGATTCTTCCTTTCTTCTGATTTCCATTTGCCTGAAATATTTTTCAACCTTTTACCCTGAGTCTTGTGTTCTTCAAGGATAAGGGAATTTCCTGGAGATAGCATATGGATGGCTAGAGCATTTTTATCCAGTCAGTTAGCCTGGGCCTCTTCCATGGGAAATTTAAGCCATTAACATATATTGAGAGAATTGGTTAGTGTAGTGGAGTTGTATTTCTCTTATTTTGTTAAAGCCAATTGCTTAGTTTTATCCCTTGTGCTGTTGTGGAAGCTAGGTTTTGTCCTTTAGTTTTAGTTTTTGGGTGTTTACTTTGTTTTTCTTTTCTTTTCTTTTCTTTTTTCTCTCCCTCCCTCCTTTCCTCTCTCCCTCCCTCCCTTCCTTCCTTTCTTTCTTCCTTTCTTTTTTAAGAGACAGAGTCTCACTTTGTCACCCTCAGTACAGTGCTGTGGGCATCTCAGCTCACAGCAACCTCAAACTCTTGGGCTTAAGCAATTCACTTGCCTCAGCCTCCCAAGTAGCTGGGACTATGGTTGCCCACCACAACATCCATCTATTTTTAGAAACAAAGACTTGCTCTGGCTCAGGCTAGTCTTGAACTTTTGAGCTCAGGCAATCCCCACCTCTAATCCAGAGTGCTAGGATTAGAGGTGTAAGCCACCATGCCAGGCCCTGGCTGTTTACTTTGTTGATGGTCCATTGTGATGGTCAGTGTAGAGAATAGTTCTAAGTATTTCCTGTAGAGCTGGTCTTGTGGTGAATTTCCTCAATGTGTGTTTATCAGTAAAAGATTTGATTTTTCCCTTAATTTTGAAGCTTAGTTTTATAGAGAACAGAATTCTGGGCTGAAAATTGTTTTGTTTAGGAAGCTTCAAGGTAGATGACCAATCTCTTCTGGCTTGGAAAGTTTCAATTGTGAAATATACACTGTTACCCTAATGGATATGCCCCATTAGGTCAATTGGTGTTTTCTCCTCACTACTGGCAAAATTTTCTTTCTTCTTGACTTTAAACAGGTTAAATACATGTCCTGGAGATGCTTTATTTATCTTGAGACAACCCAGGGTTTTATATTCATCTTTTGTGCCTCAGCTCCAGACCTATCCAGTGGCTCCTGGAGTCCACCACTGCTTCACTGTGCCCTCAGACTGATGTCATTGGGTCAGTTCCCCTATCCAGAAATGACTGGAGTTTTTGTTCCCCCGTCCTTATGCAAGTGGCTCATTTATGGGGATGTTTTAAATCCACCATCTTGCTCTTCCCTCAGAATATACAGACCTCTCTTTACATTTATTTTCAATATAACTCACTAACCTTCTTCACCTTGCTCCCTCAGGTACTCACAATCCTTGGAGCTGTGACAGGAGGAACTAAATGCAGCATCCAAAATATTTGGGGAGAAAACAGAGACAAGAGAAAACATTTTTAAAGAATGGGGTTTGGTCTAGGCAATCTTCAGTGAAATAGTCAATTAATTGTGCCTTCAAATTCAGGGCTATTTTCAATATTGCACCAGAGAACAGTTTCTTTTCTTCTGACAAAACATCCTTCTATGAGTGTCACCCTGAATATTTTGTTAGTGGAGTCATCTTCTGTATTTTTTCTGCTGCATATGTTTTGGTCACAGTCACAATTTCACCAATAAGATCATCTGAGATAAAGAGCTGGAAATAGTCAAGTTAAGTTTTCCGCCAAGCACTTTGAGGAAGGGTGAATCCCTGCTGTGTGACAAAGTATATAAAACTTACTTTATAAGATCACCGTGACCATCACGATGCCCTTCCAGCTACTTGTTTCAGATTATATATTATCATCACTTTTTTCTTCATCAACTTCAGATTCACTGGGACTAATATTAATAAGTAAGAGTTTCTTCATGCTCACCTTCACCATTACACTCCCCTTCAAGTTTACTGTCCTCAAAAATTCACATTGCAATATTGTTGTCACTTACACACCTTCTCCTTGCCATTTAAACAACACCTGATCACCTATTCACATCAAAACACATGATCTTCTGAGAGACAGAATAAAACCTATATTATCTGTTGGCTAAAGTCCTTACTATGTAAAGAAATGCATATCAGACAGACTTTGACAGTAGAGCAGGTGAAGAAATGCAACAAAAAAATATGGAATGTCTTCCAACACCTGTGTGGAACAGAAAAATTATTACATCACAGAAAATAACATAAATTTGCTCTTTAAAATCAGTAATAACAGAGATAAAGAGAGGGTAAATTTTTTATCTTCTAAAATAAGAAAAATATCAAATAATCCTTGTATGTTCTGACAAATAATTCAAAGTTTAGTAGTATGGTATCACCATATTCCTATTGAAAGTATAAGTGTTAAAAAAAAAAGAAAGTATAAGTGTTCTTATCAATTTTACTTAAGAGGCATTCAAGGGATAGCTCTGATTTGAAAAGTGTAATTCCTAACACTATGTAAATAAAAACACAAATATCTGAGAGGTAAGAATATCTATATCAATTTAATCACAACCCCTGATAAATCTCAGTGTAATACATTTTAACCTTTTTACAAAACACACAGGTTGTAGTGTAATGTGTCAAATGTTTTATGGGAAGATCATAAAAGAAAATTATGTTAAAAATCACTTTGTGAGTTTTGTAAACCAGAGGAAGGAAACCTTTCTGCCAAAGGCATCTGACCTCAATGAATCTGAAATGTAATTTCAGAGTAAGTTTACTGCAGCCTGAACAGAACAAGATGAATATCAGATACAAGCTACATGATGTGTAATAAATAAGGAAAAAAGATGCCAGATTATTCTGAAGTACTAAAATAAGAATTTTATATAAACAGCTGTCATGAGAAAACAAACTTAGATTAAAACTTTGTGAATAAAATAGATGCAGATTTGGGACACTGGTTCAGCAATATGGTAGGGACTACAGCTGAAGAAAAGACTCCCTATGCTATAATGTGTTAAGAGAGAATGCTCAAAATTCATTCACAAATGTCCCGTGTATGATATATTTCATTATATTATAAATTGGTGTTATAGAAATAAAAAGAAATATAAACAGAAATTCCACCTGTCAAATAAATCACACAGAGTTAAAGGTTAAATTGGTCAACTTAGTTTCTAATCTTCTCTCTGATATTTCTGTTCAATGCTTTTTCATCTCTTTGAAAGTATATTTAGAGGCTAAAGAAATACATTTTCAAGAATAATTGATGGAATAAATAAATTATTCAGTAAATTACAACATTCAATTTCAGATATTGATGATTGGTTTCTTGACTTATGTCCCCAAAAAGCTTTAAGGGATTTTTATTTTATTATTTATTTGGATGCAGAATGTACATCACTAAACATTAGAATGGAGCCATAACCCTGTTACTTTTTTTAAACACGAACTTATTATTGCCTTTTGTATATCTTAGTGCTTTTTAAAATTGAAATATATTTTAGTAAAACACTCCACAGAAACATATTTCTGAAATAATTGTTATTGAATATTTTACCTAGATATTATAGCATGAAGTATAGATATTATGGGAGACGTTGTGGGAGATGTTCAAGAAAGGCCTTCATTTTCTATTCTAGGAACAAAACCTCTGTAACACCAAAAATGTTGCAAACAATATATTGTAATTCTCTTTGGTATACATTGTGCACTAATCTACCTTATCTATAATTTTTACAGACTAAAGTTTGTGTCTCAGTTCCCTGACAGGTATATTTCCCACTACCATTGCTTCTGCCCATCTAAACTTTCCAGTGTCCATCAGAATTCTATACTATTGCAAATAAATAATCAAACACCTTTTAACTTGTTGCTACATGATTTATTTACCTTTATGAAAACTTGACTTTGTCCTTCGATCTACTTTTTGGCATACTCCTGTCCTATAGATGCTGTTCAGAAATTAGTATCATTTCTCTTTATTGTTCTTTCATGTTGCTAAAATAGAATGGAAGGAGAAGAGAGATATTAATGGAATACAGGAACACAGAGAGAGACTGAGACACAGAAGGAGATGGAGACAGAGACATAGAGAGAGAAAATAACTAACAAAAGCAGGTAGGAATTAACTCTACGATCATTTGTGATAATGTATAAATGTTTCAGATCATTCATCTGAATTTCAGATCATTCTCCTAGGGTTATTTTTCTTTAAACTCTTCAAGTCTATCTCATCCACATACTGCCAAACCCATAGACATAACCTTGCCCTTACTACAACAGATCAGTATTAAGACTCATATTACACTTTGGGGGTAAAAAGAAAAACTTATAGTTTCCATAAGTCCAATCATCATGATCATTTATAATCATCTGCCTAAATACATAGGCTAATTAGCCCTTCTAGCACAAGTCTATAGGCTATGGTGATGTGCACAATATAATATCACATGATAACTTCAATTATTTTTCTAATTTATTATACATAAATATAATATAATTACATATTTATGTTATGTATAATATGTTTTATTATTATTTTATATATATATACACACACATACATATTTAGAGAAAGAGTAATGCTGTATTGTTCAGGTAGGATTGCAGTGGTGGAATCATAGCTCATTGCAGCCTTCAGCCTTCAACTCTTGAGCTCAAGCAAATCTTCTCCCTCAGGCTCCTAAGTAGCTGGAACCACAGGCATGTGCCACTACCCATGGCCATAGGTAGGTAGGTAGATAGATAGATAGATAGATAGATAGATAGATAGATAGATAGTAGATACAAGATCTCACTATGTTGCCCAGGGTGGTTTTGATCTCCTAGGCTCAAACAGTCCTCCCACATTGTCTCCCTAAAGTTTTGATATTACAGCCTGAGACACCATGCACAGCCAATAAAACATTTTAAGATTGATGAAGAAGTGAGAATCCATATAACCAATAACCAACCTTGAAATTAAAACATAATCAAAATGTTTATATTTTCCTATGAAGTTATTTATCAAACCTCATCATAGCTTCTACTTGCTGGATTAAACATTATCCTGAATGGAGATTTATTATTTCCATGGATTCATAAATACCATTTACATCTATAATTCATAAATTCCATTTATATCTTTCCTAAGTATTGCACATGTTTTAAAATGCTATCCAAACACCATAATGAACATGTTTTCATAAATTATGTGCCATTAATTTTATTTATAATATGATTCTTATTTATTTATGCAAATTTAGTTTCTGTGTATGTGGGGATTTTCAGTGTTTTGTAGTACTGCATCTATAAATAAAGCACAATGTAATGAATAAATCTCATGATGGATTTTATTTCCAATTTTTGGAAAAAATATGTTTTCACATATATTCATGTACACACTTAGGAGATTATCTAGAGCATATCCCCAGGAGTGGAATCACATTATTTAATATGAGTACATCCAAATTTATCAAATATTGCCCATTTTTTGCTCAGAAATACAAAGACAATGAGGTGTATAATTTTTTTCTCTATTATTTTCAATATCTAAAAAAGTATCTGATATCTGCTATAAATTTAATATTTGTTGATGAAATTAATAAAT
This sequence comes from Perodicticus potto, assembly GCA_963574655.1. Taxonomy (NCBI): domain Eukaryota; kingdom Metazoa; phylum Chordata; class Mammalia; order Primates; family Lorisidae; genus Perodicticus; species Perodicticus potto. The sequence continues at coordinate 9,620 of CAUYRH010111638.1, forward strand.
ATTGACCACAAAAGAGATCATCAGATTTACCATGACCTGGTAGTAAGTCAGGAATAGTAAGTCAGAGACTCATGTCCCATACATCTAAATAGTAAAAAGTTTATAATTAAGTTAAAAAACTATTAAATTGTTCTATTATTCTACTTTGACAAATGTATTTTTAAGTGACATGGATGTCCAGGTGCTCTGTAGACACACAGATACATTAAACAATATGAGCCCATAAATACCGGCTCTTTTAATGCTCCTGGAAAATATATCTTTTAACTGCACTCACGTAAGGAGTTTGAAAAATTAAGGAGAGCTATAAACACAAAAAGAGGCTTTGTGGAGCCCTGGAAGTGATCTGGGAATTTAGTGCTAGGCAAATAAAGAGTCCAAGTTTTGTGAAACCTTATTTATCAGAGACCAAAATGAGTTTCACATGGGTAGATACTTGCCTCCTTACCTTTTGAGAAAGATTTTGGAAAGAGAAGAGCCAGAGTAGAGACTGTCTTCTGCAGTGCTATGGAAGAACCTATGATAGTCACTTTTCTATTTGTTTAAATTTCCAATATGTTTTATTTTAAATTATACAAAAATTATTTGCTAGAGTAAATGAGCTGAAAAATGAAAGACATAGAAGTTACAAACACAATTTAGTATCTTTCAGAGAAAAAATACTTTTCAGTAAATACAATCAGTAGAATATAACAGAAAACTATAAATATTATTCATTTCGAGAGCACAAGAACACAAAGATAGATAATGCAGCAAACCACTATTATATCTGAAACATTCGGTCATTATTCCGTTAAATTACACAAAAATTTTCTCCTTCATATTAACTTTGGCAAAGTTAATTACAATGTGTCTAGGAGATGCTTTGTTTGCATTGGGTCATGCTGGGGTTCTGAAACCGTCTGCTATCAGAATTTCTGTATCTGTTTCTGCGTCCGGAATCTAGTTAAGCCAGGCCCGAAACCTGGCCAGTCCTGGGCACTGACAGGGGACCCCCAGGCAATTGAAACAACACCAAAAATACATTACTGGGATCTGATTAAACTAAAAAGCTTCTCTGCACAGCCAAGAACACGGTAAGAAAAGCAAGCAGACAGCCCTCAGAATGGGAGAAGATATTTGTAGGTTATGTTTCTGACAAGGGTTTGATAACCAGAATCCGCAAAGAACTCTAACTTATTAATAAGAAAAGAACAAGGATCCCATCTTAAGGTGGGCAAGGGACTTGAAGAGAAACTTCTCTGAAGAAGACAGACACATGGCCTACAGACACATGAAAAAATGCTCATCATCTTTAACCGTCAGAGAAATGCAAATCAAAACTACTTTGAGATATCATCTAACTCCAGTTAAGTGTAGTCCAAAATAATAAAATCCCAAAACTATGGATGTTGTTGTGGATGTGAAGAGATGGGGACACTTCTGCACTGCTGGTGGGAATGCCAGCTAAAACGTTCCTTTTGGAAAGAAGTTTGGAGAATACTTAGGGATCTAAAAGTAGACCTGCCATTCTATCCTGCTCTTCCTCTAAGGGTATATATCCAGAAGACCAAAAATCACTTTACAACAAAGATATTTGCACTAGAATGTTTATTGTAGCTCAATTCATAATAGCCAAGTCATGGAAGAAGCCAAGTGCCCATTGACCCACCAATGGATTAATAAATTGTGGTATAAGTATGCCATGGAATATCGTTCAGCCTTAAAAAAAGATAGAGACTTTACCTCTTTTATGTTTACACAGATTTGAGCTGGAACATATTCTCCTTAGTAAAGTATCTAAAGAATGGAAGAAAAAGTATCCAATGTGCAGAGTACTAATATGAAACCAATATATAATCACCCACACTTTCATATGAAAGGTAAAACACAACTATAGCCCAGGATGAAGGAGGGAAAGGGTGGTAATTGGTAGGACCACATCTATGGTGCATAATGGAAGGATACATGTCAAATCTATTAAGTGTAGAGTATAAATGTCTTAACACAACAATTAAGTGAGGTGAAGACTATGTTAGCCAGTTTGATGTGAGCATTCCAAACTGTATATAAAATCAGCACATTTTACCACATAAATGCACTCATGTATACAGTCATGATTTAATTAAAAAATTAAAAAAATTAAAAAAAGATAAAGTGGAAAAAATATTTTGAATAAAAATAGAAAAAATACTACTTAAAAGAATTACACAAAAATTCTTACTGAAATAACAAATTCCCTGTGTTCAATGGATATACATACTTTGAACAAAACTCTGCATTTAATGTATTTTAATGCAACAAATGAACATGCCTGTTGGTCATCAATTTATCTAATCTGGGATTGGAAGATGACAATGATAACCACAAAGGGATAATGTGTATCTAAACTGTTTCTATGTTTTGTTTTAATAATATTCAGTGAGAAGAAGGCATTTCACACACATGTGTTGATGAGATTGGCAGAAGATATTTTAACATACAGTAATTTATTCACAATGAGGAAAATGATGTTGTGTTTTCAAAATTAACATTGAATCATGTATCACTAGCCAGTTCCAACTATTTAATTAGTAAAGTTATAATTAAATTTAAACTTTTTCATTAAAAGTTTAAATGGACTCTTGATATATAAATTTTACATATATATTGATGCATAGAAAATTGAAATTTAAAAGTTACAAATTTTCCTTTAATGTAAAATAATTTGTTATGATAAATGTTATAGATCATGATCTACTTCTTTGATACTAATTTTTGATAATAATATCACATAATAACTATAAGGTAGTGACCAACTCAATCAAATCACAAAGCTGGAAGTAGAGCAGTAGCTAAAGTATATTTGGCTCCTCAGTGAAGGGGGGTGGAGACTCAATAGCAGCCTGGAAGAGCAAGAGTGCTTATCTTTTAAAGGTTTTAGATAGGGTATGAGTGGGGAGAGTATTACTTTGGTATGCTAGTGACCATTGTCAGGTTAGTCCCCTTGGAGCTATTGTGTTTGCTAGTTCCTCATTCCTTCTGGTCGAGCCCAGAAGAAAATGGTTTCAGTAGAGGTCACTGAACGGCAAAGATGGCGTGCCTTATGCTCAAAATCACGTGGCCTATCCTTGCTAAGTTTTTGGAGTTCCTCTGACCAACCTATCAATAACACATCTAGAGAAAGTCTATTTTTTCAGACTTCTCATTTTTGTTTTTGTCTTTGGATCTTATAAAAAAAATAGCAACTCAGCCTCACCTATAGGAAACGGATCAATTTGAAGACCTCTAAAGACTCAAATCTCAGAGAATTACAACAATTTAACCTTTCTCATAGCTACTTGGACAATTTCTACTCTGTGTTTCTTCATCTTACCTGACTAAGGCTCAATGAGGAAAGCCTTATTCCCAGGGTTTTTGATCAAAGCTATTAATAGCATTTATTTAACATTGTGGTTATCTGCAGTGGTAATATTAATTCATGAAAATAAGAAGTAAACAATAATTTTTCTCCAAGACACAAAATACACACAGGCAGGAAGATTTCAGAGGACTCCAATTTCTCTCTTCTGGGCTTAAAGCCCCTGTACAAACAGGAAGTGAAAGCTAACAGAAAATTGCAAACTCTCTGAATGTTTTTGTTTGTTTGTTTGTTTGTTTGCAGTTCTGGCTGGGGCCAGGTTCAAACCCGCCACCCCCAGGATATGGGGCTGATGGCCTACTTCTTGAGCCACAGGTGCCTCCCCAAGCTCTCTGAATGTTTAAGACATGCCCCAGAAAATACAGAAAGCCATAAAGCAAAGGTTACAAGAAATTGTTTCAGGACATTTAGGAATCTCTATCCAATTATTAACATACCATTAAGTTAACCAGAAAATGATTTCAGTAGCTATGTACAAGAAAGAATACAGACATTACAGAAGTAGTTCCTGGAATTCATTAAAGAAATAATCCACAGAAAAGTATGACAAAAAAATACCAAACCAAAGACTTAAGGGGATATCTAATTTCCACCGTTGCTACCTTATTACTTAAAACATGCAGTTTCCAGCAACAACAAAATATAGGAGACATGGAAAGAAACAAGTCATTTGGTCTATATACAAGACTAAAAAAAGTCAAAAACATTTTCTCTGAGGAATCGTTAAAGTGGAATTATCAGAAAAGTATTTTAAGTCAGCAATATAAATATATTCAAAGAATTAAAGAAAACCTTGTCAGAGAACTAGAGGAAAATAAGACAATATTGTTTTACCAAATATAGAATGCTAGTCAAGAAATATGAATTAGGGAAAGGACCAGATAAAATGCTGGAGTTGTAAAATTCAACATTTGAAAGAAAAAAATATTATGATGGAGGCTCAACATGTATTTGAACTGGAAGAAGAAAGAATCAATCAATTGGGCTTAACCACTTTTAAGGCACTAAACAAATGAACAGTAATAATCTGTAGAGACGTGGGACACCATCAAGTGTATGCATAAAATGGGTTTCATAATGAAAGGAGAGAGATAAAGGGTCAAAACAAGACTTAAATAAAGAATAGATTAAGTACTTCTCAAATGCAAAATTGATCTACACATCCAAAGAGGTCAACAAAGCTCAAATAAAATGAACTCAAAGACATATGAACTTAGTCTCTGCTAAAATAAGAAAACAAAGAACATTAAAAGAAGCAAGATAAAGTAACTTATTATACACATAGGATATTCATTAATCTTGAAAACTGACTTCTCATTAGAAATCATTTTATATCCAACAAAACTATTCTTCAAAAAGACTTATTAAGATATCCCCAGATAAAGAAAAAGTGAGAGAAGTCATTGCTAGTATACCTGCCCCACAAGATGTGCTAAAGAGAATTCTTCAGGGTGAAATGATAAACTTATCATAAACTTCTTATGTAAATGCAAGGAACCCAGAATAGCCATTATAATCTTGGGATTAAAAAAGTAACCCAAGTGACTGATCACTGTTTTCATGTTTACTTACTAAAACTGCAGTTTTCAAATATGTTACTGACATTATAATAAACTCCATGGACTAGAATTCAGAATTTGAAAATAAATTCTTCCATTCACAATCAACCGATCTGTAAGAATGTCACAGCAAGTTAATGGGAAAAGAAGGCTTTTGATAAAACACTATTTGATAAAGATAGTTTTCAAAAAAACAATGTTGGGACAATTCTATATCCAAGAGAAATAAAAATACATATGTATACAAATATTTGCTCTTAAAGTTTTATATTAGCATTTGCATAGTACCTCCAAACTAAAAAAAAATCCTAAATGTTCATCAGCTAGTGAACAGATAAGCAAAATT
>CAUYRH010111639.1:0-39533 GCA_963574655.1 Perodicticus potto
ACCCTTGTAAGATAAACCATAGGTGTGGTCCCATTAATTGCCCTCCCTCCACCCATCCTCCCCCCTAACCTCCCCTCCCTCTCCCCTTTCCCCTTTATCTTTTGCTATAATTGGGTTCTAGCTTGCATATGAAAGCTATAACTTGGGTTCATAGTAGAGCTGAGTACATTGGATACTTTTTCTTCCATTCTTGAGATACTTTGCTAAGAAGAATTTGTTCCAGCTCCATCCATGTAAACATGAAAGAGGTAAAGTCTCCATTTTTCTTTAAGGTTGCATAATATTCCATGGTATACATGTACCATAATTTATTAATCCATTCATGGGTCGATGGGCACTTGGGCTTCTTCCATGACTTAGCAATTATGAATTGGGCTGCAATAAACATTCTGGTCCAAATATCTTTATTATAATGTGATTTTTGGTCTTCTGGATATATACCTAGTAGAGGAATTGTAGGATCAAATGGCAAATCTATTTTTAGATCCCCAAGTGTTCTCCAAACATCTTTCCAAAAGGAATGTATTAGTTTGCATTCCCATCAGCAGTGTAAAAGTGTTCTCTTTTCTCTGCATCCACACGAACGTCTCTGGTTTTGGGATTTTGTGATGTGGGCAAATCTTACTGGAGTTAGATGACATCTCAAAGTAGTTTTGATTTGCATTTCTCTGATGATTAAGGTTGATGAACATTTTTTCATATGTCTGCAGGCTGTGTGCCTGCCTTCTTCAGAGAATAAATATTTATTATCTTAGTTTAGAGTTTTTGATAGGTGCACTTTATTTTAGTGAAGAAAATTTGCTTTATTTCTCTATAGTTGAAAAATTGTTCATATGCTTTTATTTTAATCCTTAATTTCTAAACTTTAATGAAATATGTACCTTTTCATCTGGTGAGATAATTATTTTCATTTCCCTTTATGTTGTTAATATGGTAGGAGGATATTCCAAAGTTAAATTACCCTCCTGTTTCTTGAATAGCCCAATGTGGCCCTTATTTTTTAAAAATATATTTTGGAAGATTCATCCGGTTGCATTTAATTTGTCCCTTTGGATTTATATACAAAAGCAAAATTTGCTCATAATTTTATTATTGTCTTATAATTTCTTTGTTTGAAGTTGGAATATTAGTTAGGATAAATGTTTGTACGGTTTTATACAGAGAAATAATCAGCATACCTCAAAGGTGATAAAAGTTTATTACTGTCTTAGTTCAGATGTAGGCAGATGGTTCAGGTATTAAGTATGACTGTCTAGAGATGGCCTGTTCCTGCACAACCGCCCAGTGGATCCTCCTCATTCCATTAACCAAAACTGATTATAAGAATTTTATCTGCTTTCAGTGCTTGAGAGAAGGGAAGATAAAAGGCAGGACAACTAGTTTCTTTTTTTAAGGATGATACTCAGAAGTTTTATAGATGACTTTTGCTTCCTTCCTTCTGGCTGAGGTGTATGGGCACATCTTGGTTTAAGGCGCTGTGGGATATGTACCTCTAACAGATTGGCCATTGACCCTGCTAAAACTTGATGGATTATTACTATAATTGCCAGTCTTTACCATGAAATTTTGTACTGGTCCTTATATTCAAGGAGAATATTTGCTGTTTTTCAAGTCCCTGGAGCGACTGAGATATGAGGAACTACTTATGTTTCCACCTGTGCCGGTTGTCTACTTCTCTGCCTCCCTCCACTCCCTTCCCTTCCTTCCTTCCTCTGCCTGTATTAGATTTTAAGTATTTATTCATCTCTTTAATATTTATAGTTTCATTAATGCTTTCCATTTCTTATTGAGTGAATGTGGGAATGCTATATTTTCTAAGATATTCTCTATGTTCTCTAAATTTTCAATTTGAAGTTCTCATAATATATTCTTTTTGGCATATCTTTTGAAAAACACTGTTGTATTTCTTATTCTTAATTGTTAGTATTGCTTATTTGGAACTTATTGAATAAATATTGTCAGAGATTGGTCTCTTTCATTAGTTTTTCCTTTCAAAAAATTAATACGAATACGGGGTGGTCAAAAGTTCATGTGCAATTTAAAATAGTTTAACATAGTAAATTGCACATGAACTTTATGTGCACCCTGTATTTGGATTTGAGAATCTTCTATATTACCTTCTTGATTTCTATTTCATTAATTCTTAATTTAATATTTATTATTTAATTCTTTACCTTTGTATTCTTTTGATTTTTTCAACTACTGAGCACATTAATTTTTACTATAAGCTTTTAATAGTATAATTATGCTATTTTCATTACATTTATACATTTTGGGAGATATATTCTTGTTTCTCCAAACTTAGGAGTGTGTTATTTAAATTGAGATTTACTTTTTTTGTTAATTTTTATGTTGATTTCTGATGAATGAAATTATGACAGAGATTTGTTTTTTGTTTTTTTGTTTTTTTAAGACAGAGCCTCAAGCTGTCACCCTGGATAGAGTGCTGTGGCATCACAGCTCACAGCAACCTCCAATTCCTGGACTCAAGCAAGTCTCCTGCCTCCACCTCCCAAGTAGCTGGGACTACAGGCGTCCACCACAACGCCCAGCCATTTTTCAAATTTTTTTTGGTTGCAGCCGTCATTGTTCTTTTGGCGGGCCCAGGCTGGATTGGAACCCGCCAGCTCAGGTGTATGTGGCTGGCGCCTTAGCCCGTTGAGCCACAGGGGCCGAGCCTCAGAGATTTGTTTTTTGTGAAATCTGATTAGGTTTTATTTTAATCTCATCAAATAAATAATAAATAAAATTGCTGTCTTCCACAAATACTTTAAAACAATGTGCCTTCTCTACTTGCTGACTACATGGTTATATATGCCCATTAAGTAACTTGTAATCAAGATGTTCAAATCATTTTATTTCTATTAATTGTTTTAATTGATCTATCAATTATGAAAGTTGTATTAAAGTATATTTTGATTGTAGTTTCATTAATTGTTTTTTATACTTATGTATAATTTTGCTTGATACACTTAAATTATATATTCATCTGACTTTTCTGTTAATTCACATATAAACTTCTTGTGTCCTGTATGTTTAAGAATGCAGATTTTAAATTGCAAATAGTTAGATTGTGTTTTATCCAATCACATAATTTTTTTTATCTTTAACTGTTGTGTTCAATCAAGTAATAATCAGGTATTACGACCGATACATTTGTTCTTTTTTTTTTTTTTTTTTTGAGACAGAGCTTCAAGCTGTCTCCTGGATAGAGTGTTGTGGCATTATAGCTCACAGCAACCTCCAATTCCTGGGCTCAAGTGACTCTCCTGTCTCTGCCTCCCAAGTAGCTGGGACTACAGGTGCCCGCCACATCGCCTGGCCATTTTTTGGTTGCAGCCATCATTGGTGTTGGGCAGGTCTGGGCTGGATTCGAACCTGCCAGCGCAGGTATATGTGGCCGGCACCTTCGCCGCTTGAGCCACAGGCACTGAACTTCTTTGATGCTACTGTGAAGGGAATTGTGTCCTTGATTAGCTTCTCATCTTGGCTGTTATTGCCATATACAAAGGCTACTGATTTGGGGACATTATTTTACATACTGAGAACTTACTGTATTCTTTGATTACTTCCAGGAGTCTTGTGCTTGAGTCTTTGGGGTTCTCTGAGTATAAGATCATAATGTCAGCAAGGAGTTTGACCTTCTCTGCTTCCATTTAGATGCCCTTTATTAACTTCTCTTTCTTGTTTTTATTGGCTTGAACTTCCAGCACTATGTTGTATAGTAGCGGTGATAGAGGACAATCTTGCCTGGTTCTAGTAAGTGAAAAAGCCTCCAGTTGTACTCCCTTGAGTATAATATTAGCTGTGGGTTTGTCGTAGATGGCTTCTATCAGTTGAAGAAATGTGCCACCTATACTCTTCAGTGTTCTAATGAGAAAAGGATGCTGGATTTTATCAAATGCTTTTTCTTCATCTATTGAGAGGATCATTTGTTTTTGCTTCTGTTGATATAGTGAATTATGTTTACGGACTTGCGTATTTTAAACCACCCTTGCATCCCTTGGATGAAACCTACTTGATCATGATGTATGACTTTTTTAATGAGAAGCTTTAATGTATTAGCCAGGATTCTATTGAGAACTTTTGCATCTATATTCATTAGTGAGATTGGTCTGAAGAGCTCCCTGTTAGATGGCTCTTTTCCTGGTTTTGGTACACCAGGGAATGTTATTCAGCCACTGAAAGAGATGGAGGCTATACATCTTTTGTACTAACTTGGAGGGAGGTGGGACACATTCTTAGTAAAGCATCACAGGAATGGAGAAGCAAGAATCCAACGTACTCAGTTTTGCTATGAGGACAATTGATGACCTAGTAAATGGGTGGGTGGGAGAACGGGGGAGCGGGGAGAGGAAAGGTGGGAGGGAGGTGTGGAGTCACGATGTGCGGTACACCTCTGGGGGAGGAACACATTTATAAGAGGGACTTCGTCTAACAAATGCAGTTAGGGTAATCTGGATCTTTGTTCCCTCAGTGAATTCCCCAATAATATAAACAAACAAACAAACAAATAAATAAATCTGCATGTGGTTCAACCAATCCATTCCAGTACATTTATGCCACTGAGAAACTCTTGAATATTTTCTTTTACAAACATGTACAAGAATGCTCAAAGCAGCAGTATTTGAAATCTCAGGAATGCGGAAATAAATGTGTATTGGCAGAAGAATACTTGCTAAATATTAGTACATGCATATTATGAAATTCTATGTTCTATAGCTATGGAAATAAATAACCTAAGCTTCATGAGTCATTGTAATTGTACTATTTTGTCTATATAACAATATGAAAAATAATACTATATATTCCATAAATGTAATATGTGCAAATATATTGTGGAGTACATAAAACAAATAGAATGAATAAACACGAATTCAAATTTCAAATGATGATTCATTCTGGAAAGGATGAAGGAGGTCATTCAGGAGGATTCTGAAAAGTTTCTCCAAAATATTTACATCGTGAGCTGGGTTCTAGGCATGTCGCCTATTGTAGTTTGGGATATAATCATTCCACTCCCTCTCTGTCTCTTCCCTCCCACCTCTCTGCTTTTAAAAATTACTTCATGATGAAATAAAATTTATAAATATGTGCATATAATTGTTGTAGTATACAACTACTCCTTCATATAATTGTAGAGGAATGGAACTGAAGTTACAGACTTTTACATAAGTTGATTTTAATATTGAATACATCAACTTTAAAAGAGTAACTTAGCTCTAGTGAAGCCATTCTTTTGAATGATCTAATTTTTCCTGCTTTGGCTCAGTAAATTTTCTCCAACTCACAGCCGCGTAAATAATAACACTATAAAGGTACTTAGAGAAACAAAGAGCATGCCACCATACCAGAAACTCATCTGCCTTTGTGATTAATATTAAAAAGAGCAATTTCAGACTACTGATTAGATTTATCAATAATTAATGCAATGTTATTGTGGATGATTAAGGTTATTTCTTTTAATGGGATTCTCAAATCACTTTTCAACACCCTGACATAAATTCTTTATGACATATAGCCTTGCACACATACACTTTACCAAACCTATCAGACAAGCTTTGTAATAACAAATCATCTAATCTTAGAGTACACAAGAGAAATACATTTTTAGGATTATTTCTTACAAATGCTTACACTGAAATGTTTGGGGGTAGCAAGACTGTTCTGGCTTAGTGATTTATTTTATCTTCCTTGTGATTTATTTTATTTCACAGCCAACTGTATTTAGGCTATAATTTTATTTGTATACAAGAACAGGAGGTAGAAATAACAGCTTCAGAGTCAATTTAGTATGCCATTATTGTAATATGTAAATTGGTAGTGAAGTTCTTTTTGTATCTGGAGACCTTGAATATAAAATTCTATCAAAATAAAATGTTTACCCTCATAAGAAAAATAGAGCATGCTATTATAACTGGCATTTCAGAATAGTTACATATAAGGAAAATTAATATGTATTTAAATGCAAGGTCCATCCTGTGAATAGAAAATTTGAAGGGGTAGTGAGACAACGTATAGGGAAATCTTTAGCCAAGGAAAATGGCTATTGAATGAAAAGAGAGATAACAATTTTAAAGGATCTACAGACATTTCCTCAGAAGCTCTCTGTATAGCATTTATGGGTTTTAGGATATGCTCCAGAAAAAGTGTAACTTTGGCCAAAAAAAAAAAAATTCAAACTTTTAAACATTAAAAACATATAGTGCTATATCTGATTAAAGAGTTTAACATCAAGCTACACATTCAACTTCTTTATATTAGAAGAACAATAAAGTAGCTATGGCCTAACTGAATTGGACACGTGAAAAACTAGCACAAAAAGCTAACAATCTTTTCCATGAGCTATAATTGCTTTTTATATAAATGAGAAGACACAACCTATTGATGAGTGAATAAAAGGATATTGTAAAAGTATTAATTTCTTCTAAATTACTCTGCATATTTCATGTAAATTTAAATAAGTTTTTTTTTTTTTTAGAATTCTGATATTAGTCTGGGAAAATAGTAATTATATAGCAATATTTCTTGGTCAAGATGACCTGATGAGGTGGGTATTTTATAATTGAGGAAATTAAGGATAAGAAGTTTTTTCTCTTTTTCCAATATTACCCAGTTAGTACTGTTTTAAAATTCAAACCTCTCACCTCCAGAGTCCTTTCTATCAGCAATCCTCTGCCATGTCATAAAGGAAAACGGAAAAAGAAGAAACAAAAATGAGAAGAAAGAAGAAAAAAGAAAGAAAACAAATAATGGAGATATCCTGCTACTCATGAGAAATAGATTGATAAATCATTGTAATAAACTAGGAAGTGCATATGTATATATGTGTGTATTAAGTTATCACGCATACAACACAATAAAAAAATTAATATATTATGGTGCAATTACATGATTTTTATGATACAGAATTAGATATTGAACATTTTATATGTAATAGGGAACTACTTCAAATCAGCTAAAAATTACAAAAATTAAACTTAGAGCTCTTTCTTAGACCCTATATACTATGATAAATTATAAGTTGTAAACTATTGTTTACTTTGAGAGCATAACAAGAAATAAACATAAAGAGTAACCATAATGCAATAAAAGAAAAAACACAGGCGACTGTTCATATGAATAGTCTTTTTATACTTAACCCTAGGAAAAAAATTCTATAATTCAAATACTTCTAAAAATGGAAAGACTTTTCACAACTCATCTGGCCGCACAACCTGAGTTCTCTTAAACTTATGCAACAAATACTGTCCTGAACTGATATAGGTTATTCTCCCACATACTGTGAATGTTCAGCTTTTTTTTCTTCAGAAACATCAATGTTAGATTACAGGATGATTCCCCAAGCCTCAGCAGTAGGTTATAAAATATGTGGTATACACAGAGCACTATCTTTTCAAATCAGAAGAATTCTGAACTCTACCATACATCTGATCCCAAGGGTTTTAGTTTGTACCTCTTATTGAATTATTTACAAAAGGACCAAAAAGAACTTTACAGGTATTCAGAAAATAAGAAATATATTTGCAAAAAATTACAAGCATTCTATGCCTTTAATATAGAATGAGTTCTTGGAAATCAGGAGAAAAAACTGTTCGATATCTTCACAGTAAAAATGTTTTATGCAAAGTAGACAAACCATCAAAGAGAAAAATTAATTGGCTTATAAAAATAAAAAAATGTAAAACCTCACTAGTAATTATGCAAGTGCAAAAAATAAATCATTGCTGAAAAACAACTTCTCTCTGTAAAATTATTAAAGATTTAAAAAGAATACTAACACCCAAATTTGGCACAGGTTTATTTACATTTTAAGGATTTGAAGTAACGAACAGTCACATATTAAGCTAAAAATAATATAAATCCATATATTTATAAAGACCAGTTTAGTTATTCCTATCACGTAGACACAGAATTTCAGAAATAAAAAAGCTTTAACTATTATAATAATCATTACCACATTACTAATAATGGAGAGTTATAAAATATTATCTTACAAGTGTTTGTTTAACAAACACTGACATATCTTTGCAATTCATTACCAAAAAGTCATCAAAATTATGTTTTAAAGGAGAAACTAGTGACACAGAGAGATCATCAGTTAAATAGTAACTGATAAATATCAAGTCACAAAATAATGTGTACATTATTGTCATATTTGTTTTAAAAATATCATAAACATGCACATGTGTGTATGTGTGTATGTATACACACACAAATATATTTAAAGAAACATTTTATTGCACCAAATCAAATTAAGCTTAATTCTTAAGTCCTAATTCTCCACTGACTTTGACTTAGGGCATATCCATTTATCAGTCTTTATTACCAATCGCTCTTTGGTAAGAGATTAGCTGAACATCGGTTTTCTTAGCTTTCCTGACTCCAGTGCAAATTGCAGCTTGCAAGCATTCTTTCAATAATGCCAAAAATCCTGCCTCCTTAAGAGACTTCACTCTCTCAGTTTTGACCTCAAACTTCAGAATTTTTAAATTCTTTTTGGCATTTATTTATGTCACTCCTTTATCTACCCTCTGGTTTTCTTCTTACAGTGAAGGCAGATTTTTTTCTTTTTACCATCAAAAGCACACACTCTAGAGTGACAATAACATTTTCTTAATAATCACACATGGACAGGGAACTCACATCTGCAGGATGCAAAGTCTTGGTAGTCCTTTAGAGGTACACGGGTGAAAACAAACAATACCTGTCACTTTTTGGTGATTGTTTAAAGGCATTAACACAAATGAATAAGAAATTATTGATTTATTAATTGATCCATGATGGAAAAGTCGACTAATATCTAAAAAAATTGATAAAATATTTAAGTCAAGATAATTGTAAAACTATTCAAAAACTTTTGGATTCTAAAATAAAAGATTTTATTAGATTCTCTTGTAGGCACATTTTAATCTAGATTTGTTTCTATAACAAAAAGCCTTTAAACATACAATCTGTGACTCAGTGAATGCTTAATTGTTTAAAATAAGTCTGTATTCAGCCATATTCTAGTCTTTCTATTCAAGCCCAATTGGGTGTAGAAGAAATAATATAGTTTAGCATTAGGAGCACAGTCTCTGATATATTTTTTCACTCTGGACTTCAACTCTGTTGCTTGCTAAAGGTGTGTCTTGAGCAAGATTATTAATGTGTGCCTCAATTTATTCACATATAAGATAAAAATAATATCTATTGTATAGGGTGGTTATGAGAATTTTATTGGTTACTGATTATACGGATCTTAAGAAAGTTCTTGATATGTAAACACTATGTAAGTCTTTATTAATAAAATAAAGTATTCAAAAGCACCACATAACTTTCTTTATACCTGAATACAGTGATTTTTCCAGTGACCACTAGAGATCCAGAAAATATTCACCAATAAGAAAGGAGAAAAATCAATCAAAAATCATTAGCTCAATCATTTATTAAAAACACCACAAAGGGACAGTTCAGATGAGTGTTCTGGTCAGGAACAAGGTGATTAATGACCCTGTGACACAAACTGAGGAAGATCAATCAAAGTCCAGAACTATTTGAAGAATTGTTCACTGTTTCAAATTTCGGAAGGCACGAGGAAGCAGAGGGTGCGTTAAACGTGGGACAAGTTGTGGGATCCCAACAGTGTAGCTGAACTCTTGCTGTTTATTTGTCGATTCATGACTAGGAAAGGGAGTGGACTAGTTTGTCAGCTATCACCTTGCAAAGACTAGTTGAAAATTTCAATTCTTGGCTCGGCGCCTGTGGCTCAACGGGCTAAGGCGCCAGCCACGTACACCTGAGCTGGCGGGTTCGAATCCAGCCTTGGCCCGCCAAACAACAATGACAGCTGCAACCAAAAAATGGCCGGGTGTTGTGGCAGGCACCTGTAGTCCCAGCTACTTGGGAGGCGGAGGCAGGAGACTCGCTTGAGCCCAGGAATTGGAGGTTGCTGTGAGCTGTGATGCCATGGCACTCTACCCAGGGTGACAGCTTGAGGTTCTGTCTAAAAAAAAAAAAAAAGAAAAGAAAATTTCAATTCTTTATTATCTTTCACACAACTCAAGAAGAAAGAAAAAGAAATTCAGGAAAATTTAATATGCTACTGTGGAGTTATTTGAGGGTAAATCAGAAGCATTCCTTCCCTTTGATCCCAGACAGAGACAAATTAGTCTGGTTATACATGAGGTTCTTCAGAAACGGATTGGGTAAATGTGTAGTTTATATCACAATCCTGGTGCAGTGGGTTTCTCCAAACACAAATTTAACTCCAAGGGTAGTGAAGTAGCATTAGAAAGAGGATGGAAATTCTCCAATTGGCTATTACTGCCAAAGTCTCTGTTCTATTGAGAATAAATGTCAGATTTTGTGAATAAAATTAACTTTTTATTTTTATAATGTGCTATAGAATCTCTGTAAAGTTGACCAAAGGACTGTAACAAAGTGGTCAACATCCAGAGATGGTCAACAGAAGGAATTAGGCCTACTGTCCTGATATATACATATGATGCATGCCCCGTCTATGAAAATCAGGTCAACTTAAGCAGGTATCTAACGTAGGGAGGTGGTCAACTATGGAGGGTCTACTGTTTATTAAAATTAAATTAACATTTTGAAATAATAAAGTATATTTAAGAAATGTTGTTTGGATAAAATATCAAGAAAGTCTTCATATAAATAATATATAAGAATCTAGTAAGTCCAACAGCTCCTACATTTAGGGAATGTGATCTGTACTTAAACTGTAAAAGATTATGTCTTCTGCCTATTTGGGAGGATCCAAGTTCTCCTAACTCAGTAGGATGTTAAATTGAATCCTCAAATTAGAGTGTTAATTTTAGCAAAATGTTTTGGACAAAATATTTGCCAAAATTGTCAAGTATGTCAGAGAAAGAAAGTACACACAAAAATTTGTTTTATGCCATTTTTGATTACAGTCTAGCTGTGGTATAGCTAATTCTTTCTTCCAACTACCAAAATACCTGTGCATTACCAAATTGGGATAAGACAAATTTATATTTTTAATTTTGTATCAATGATAAAGTATAGTTTGTTATAGTAAACAGTAAATAATTGTAATTATGTATATACTTAGAGCACATGTCACACTATTCAACCATTTTATTATAACCATTTTATTTTATTTATTTATTTATTTATTTATTTTGAGACAGAGCCTCGAGCTGTCATCCTGGATAGAGTGCTGTGTCATCACAGCTCAGCTCACAGCAAACTCCAATTCCTGGGCTCAAGCGAGTCTCCTGCCTCTGCCTCCCAAGTAGCTGGGACCACAGGTGCCCGCCACAACACCCAGCCATTTTTTGGTTGCAGCCGTCATTGTTGTTTGGCAGGCCTAGGCTGGATTCGAACCCGCCAGCTCAGGTGTACGTGACTGGCACCTTAGCCCGCTGAGCCACAGGCGCCGAGCCATTATAACCATTTTAATATTGTACACATTTAATTTAGTTAATGGGACACGTGGAAATTTTACTGCAGGAATTATTTGAGCATAGGAAATAAAAACCAGCTGAGGAGGGAACATCCTGGCATTACCTAAGAGAAACACTGAAATTCTGCTTGGGCTCCTAGGTTCCAGTGCCAATTCCAGGTGGATGAAGTTACTGCTACCATATACTGTCAATTGATTTGTTTGACACTTATCAGAGAACACTGCAACCACCACAGTAAGCAATACACTTTTACAACAGACTTAAATTTGCAGCCATCTGTGCAATTTAGAAACAGATGGTGAAAATTCTGGCCTTTTTTTGTTTCTTAACCTGGCATTAAGGAAGGTGAAAAATACTCTCGTTTCACAAATCGGTATATGCAATTACATCTAATCTGTTTTAGTCTCCACAGGATCTGAAAAGACTGCTTTTATAAACCATTACTGTATCTTTAAATAGAATTATTTAATTTACTTTACACGTGCATGATGGTTCTTAAGACAGATTTGTGTAGTAATGGTAAAGAATATATTTATATATGTAAACATTAAGCTAAAATAACAACTGTGTTAATATGTTTGTTATATTCTCTTGAAACACTACCTTACTTATCTCCAAACTTGATTTGTTTTTATTAAATAGTTTTAATACTGGAAGAATTAAAAGAAAGGCATTTGGGAGTTCTTAAAGTTACTACTTTGCTTTTTAATTCAAATAAGTTGCCTAATTATCTGCTGGATGTTAGATATTAAGACTCCCCAAAGAACAAATAATATACAGTTTTCTTTTGCATTACTTATCGACATTCTCTCTCAGCTTGGGAATGCTTTAGCATTCAGAAATAGCTCAGTGTACTGCAGCTGCTTTCTAGAAATGGCTAATGGCTGACACACTTGTGATAAACTTAAATTTCAACAAAATATGTTAAAGTGGTAGGAATGTTATATGGTACCAAACCCAAAAAATGCTGAGGACTACTCCCACCCAGAGTTTCCAGTGAGTTGAAAATGGAAGGTTGGTGAAGGAAAAACAAAGACAGTAAAAAATTTCCCATTGAAAATAGAATATTCCACGTCTTATAATCAATGCATTATAAAAGTTAATAGATTATAGGTCAACACCCAAATATTCATCCTGACTCTGTTTATCCACATTCGAATTTCTAGTTTGTCCACACGAATTTGAATCTGGACTGAACCCAGAAACGAAGATGGGGGCAGCCATGTTGGAAATTGAAGGCTCAGTCTGGCTTGAAAACATGGAACAGGCAGAGCCAGCAGCAGTGCTAGGGCCAGCTGGAGCCAAGGAGGTACTGGCATGAAGCAGGGATGGGATCAGTTCCCAAAGCAGAGATGGGGCTAACCAGAAGGGAGGAAAACAAGTGGCCACATGGCCGAGAAGAGAGCCAGGCATTCAGGATTCCCATATATCCAAATCAGCCTCATTCCCCAGTGATCCACATATAAGAAGTTTTGTTTTATTCCTACATGAAGACACAGTATTTGGTATGAAGCCCAGCACCAATGCGAGGTTTTTGCCAGCAACCTTGGCCCAATTCAGTCAAAATTCACAAGAAAAAATTGCTTTTAAAGAATAACACAAGCACGATTCCAGTCATGTATTATATTGCAAATACCTGAATTTGAGGGTAATGCTGACATAACAGCAATTTGATGGCAGTATCAAATTGCTATGGTGAGTAGAAAATTCAAATAAAGGCAACATTAAATGGTTCAAATGTAATCATTACAACGTATTTCCAATCTGTTTTTTGGAAATTCAGAGAAAATAATGGCAACGCTTTTCAAGAAAAGATCATAATTGGTTCTTCCTTTTGTATAGTACTCATAAAACATAACCTCTCTTTATAATATCATCTATGATCTGAATCTAATAGCTGCCTATTTTCTCTTGCTTTTTTGGTGATATCACTAACATTTAAACATGTTCAAGACTCTCGTATTTTAAAGCAAACCATTGTCCCCTGGGACAACAAGATCAAGTTATATACTTCCACTTCTATAATTCTTTGCATGTAAGCCATCCCAGGAAGGGGCATGACTTCTGCATCCCCCAAAGAGGCTGACAACTAGAAGGCTGTCTGCAGAGAGCTCTCCCAGCAGCAGACTCAACAGGACTTCCTTGAGATAGATTAGGTGTTCCATTACAATGTCCAGCAGAGTTCATCCTTTTAGTTATTTCAAAGGTGTTCAAAGATGTTTCTGGAAGCAGCTCCTACAGAGTACTGGTGAAACTTTTTTTTCCTTAGGGAAATCATAAAGAGTTGGTGCTCCCACAGTTATAGGGGGTCTCACTGTCTTTCTCAGCCCCTCAGCAGGCTCCTTTGCTGTCTTGTTTACGTGATTTAAAGGCATGACCCAGGCTCTCCTCTCTGAAGATTAAGAGCCCCTGAACTCCAAGCCTTTGCCAGGCCAGGATTGATGAACTCATCTGTTTACCCTCAAAGAGACACTTAACTGAATTACCTGGCTGATAAACATATTCCTCTTTTTCCCTTTTTCTAATTGCAGCCCCATCTTTTTCTAATCAAGACCAGTTACTCCAACCTGGATAACGACAGCGCTTTAATTTTTCCTTCTGCTTTCTTGATACAAAAAAAAAACCTGAAGTCCTCAAGTAGCAGTTACAACTTATAATTCAATGGGTCCTTTATGCCCCTAACAGAAGCATCTCTCATTTCAGGAGCCAAGATCTCTGAACCCACAGAGCTCATAGTTGTAAGAACTAGAAGTAACAATTCTGCAAGTGGTTCAGTTTCTTTCTTTATCTTTTTTATCCTCCAAAACATCAGTATAGCCTCACAATTGTCATTGAATCATATTTTCCTTATAATTTCTAGTTGCTCGGAATTTTTCAAATACTTACCAGACCAGCTAACATATTTGGTTCCACCAGTGTTCCATCTAAATACTCTATTTTACATCAGTGTGAATAGCTCCATTTACCACCAGCGATGAAATCCCTCTTGTTGGTTTGAAACTGTCCTTTAAAAATCAATAAAGAGGTGCAAGGGGAGGACTGTGGTAAGAGCCTGAAACTCTACAAAAGCACAAGAATAGCTAAAAGCAATGATAATAACCAGCTACTGTTCCCTTGTTTGTTTCCTATAATTGCTACTCAGGAGTCAAAGAGCTAATAATGATAAAGATTCTTAACTTCCCCCATAGAGAACATTACCCTTGTGAAACCTGAGGCCAGTTTTTGAGCTATTGCCCAGGCCCCACATTCCAGTGGAACAACTGAACCACCCAAACCAGTGGCCCATACCAAAGAACTAACTGAACTGGTTTTGTGAACCCACCCAACAAACTAACTCAGCAAAGACAATTTCTACATCCCTATGGTTCTCCCCCAAGCCCCACCAATTAGCGAGCCCTATTGCCAGACCCCTTGCCCACCAAATTGTCTTTAAAATCTTTTCTTCCAAATTTTCAGGGAAATGGATTTCAGAAATTCCTCCCATCTCCTAACAGGATACCTGTGATATTAAGCCCTTTCTCTGCTGTAGCACCTGCTGTCTTGGTGTCCTGGCCTCCTTTTGGGGAACTGGGCAATGAACCCGGTTGGACTGTAACAAGTTGGGTAGCAGGTGATACAGCTTCAGACCTTCCTTTTTAGTACCAGCTTTCATAGACAGGTTGGGTTTCCCTGGAAGCACTTTCTAATAAGTGTATTAGTAGGCAGGTGGTTTTTTGTTATTTGAGATTAATACGAGGGTACAAATGTTTAGGTTATAATGTTTTCATTTCTAAGGTAAAATTCCAGTTATAGTTGAGCTCTTCACCCAGGAGATGTGATGTACAGCCTCATATTGTGAACACTTGGTGAGACCTGCCATTCCCCTTTCCATTAGTCTTTCCTCATAGCCTTCTCTCTCCTCCCCCTCACTTACATATACATGTGTTTTTCTTTCCTGAGGGCCATATTGTTGTTTATATATCAGTTTCATGTTAGTTTTGCATACATTAGATACTTGCTTTTCCATTGTTGTGATACTTTACTAAGGAGAATGTGTTTCAACCCTATCCAAGTTAATACCAAAGATGTAAAGTCTCCATCTCTTTCTATGTCTGAATAGTACTACGTGGTATGTCATACAGCACAGTTTATTAATCTATTCATGAATCAATGGGCTCTTGGGTAGCTTCCGTGTCTTGGCAATTATAAATTAAGCTTCAATAAACTGCAAATAAGCTTCAAGTGCAAATCTCCTTGAGGTAAAATGACAGCAGCATTTCTCAACAGCGGTTCTTCTAGCAGTGGTTCTCAACCTGTGGGTTGTGACCCCCATTGTAACAGTGAAAATACATCACAGCATTAGGAACGTGAGGACCACTGTTCTAGGAAGATACCTAGCAATGGGATGTTGGGATCAAATGGAAGTTCTACTTTTAGTTATTTGGGAATTCTCCATACTTCTTTCCATAGAGGTCATATGAGTTTATAATTCCACCAGCAGTATAGAAGTGTTCCCTTCTCTCCACATCCAAGACAGCATCTGCAGCTCTGGGATTTTGTGATGTGGGCTAGTCTCACATCACAGGTGATATCTCAGGGTGGTTTTGATCTAAATTTCTCTGATGATTAGGGACATGCTCACGCTAAAAAGCTTCTGCACAGCTAAGGCTAAAAAACATAAAGCAAACAGACAGTCTCTGGAAGGGAAGAACATATGTGCATGCTATGTAATGAATCTGTCAAAGGGCTGATAACAAGAATCTGCAGAGAACTCTAATCAACAAGAAAAGAGCAAGCAATCCTATTTAAAAGTGGGCAAGACACTTGAAAAGAAACTTCCTTGAAGAAGACAGATGAATGGCCAACAAACACATGAAAAATGCAGGTAATTTATTAAACGATGAGTAGAATGAAATAGGAGAAGGCAGAGTAAACTCAAGCTGATGCAGGCCCACTATCAGCTTTAGGTAAACCCAGGGGAAGCTTTGCAGCTAGGTTGACCCTTCAGAGCATCTGTCATTCCAGACACATCTTCAAGGTACACTATGCCCAAAGGTTAGTATATCTACATGAGTCATTGAGTGTGGGTTGTATCCAGATGGGTTTGGGCTATGGGAGTTTTTTTCAGCTGACACATTTATTGGCATAGCATCAAGGAGCTAAGACTGAAGGCTGTTAACTAAAAGCATTCCTAGAAATACGGTTCAATAAATTATACATTGAGAGAAAATATAGTAGGCAAAAAATTGTGTTCACTATTCTTGTACTTGCAGAAGTTACCTTCAACTCTATAATACTCAGAGTAGGATTGCAGGACACCCTCTTTGATTTTGGTAAATACTTTCACATTTTATTTAGGTGATCTTGAACTTTTATATTCCCAGAGGCATCTAGGAGAGTTCTAACTCCTCATAGTGTCAACCTTTAAGTGTGGTTAGGGAATAACCCACCTTTCTGATTAGAGCCCTTCTACTGAGTAAAGGGCAACTTTTAATACTGTTATTGTTAGTGAATTAAATATCTATTTATATAACGCATACCCTTTGGGTGTTCATTCTCCTCCGTAAGTTGCCTGTTCACCTAGAGTAGAAACTTTCCTATTGAGTTTTATGTCTTCTTTCTTTCTTTATTATGTTTTAGAAAATAATCTATTGTCGATTTCAGACATTGCAAATGTCTTCTCTCAATTCATCATCCATATCTTCAGTTGGTTTATGATATTTTAATATAGACCAATTCATCAATGTCTATGAGAATTGTGCTTTGAAATCTTTTTTTTTTAACTTTTATTAAATCATTGCTGTGTATATTAGTTCAATCATGGGGCACAATGTGCTGACTTCATATACAATCTGAAATATTTTCATCAAACTGTTTAACATAGCCTTCATGGAATTTTCTTAATCACTGTATGAAGACATTTGTATTCTGCATTTAGTAAGTTTCACCTGTACCCTTCTAAGATGCTATGGTGCTTTGAAATCTTTTCTACTTCAATGTCACAAAAATATGCTCCTTCATTTTTTGTTTATTTTATATTCTTTTACATTTCAGGTTTTTATAATTTTAGAGTCAACATTTATATACAAGATCAACGTTCACAGTTTATTTAATGGTGATAATTAATTAATTTCATCATAGTTGCCCAATGAAGGTATACAAAATCATTTATAATATTAAAAATTTTTATTCTCTACTCATATTGTAGTTACTTCTTTTTTACTCTTTAATAGACGGTATTTTCTCTGCCCTTTTTAACTACTTGGATGTGAAGTGCCAGGTTTTAACATTTGAGTGACTGAAATGTCGCTGATTTATATGTGTAAGTTCTTCACATGCTATTTCCTTAAAATGAGGGTAACAGTATCCACCTCACTGTGCTATTATAAAGACAAAGGAGGAAGTAGGAGAAAAAGTCAGAGAAAAAGTCAAATTAACATGCAGGTCCAGTGGCAGCTTTAAGAAATTCGAAATGCCTCAATTTCCTAGATTAAGCTATACCCAGAATACTGTGAATATAACTTAAAACTTAATAAAAGCGTAATCTATGCTTTTTGGTATTATTATGACTATATGAAGTGTCTGAAAAGTCACCCCTTTAAAGTTACCATACATAGGGAAAACGGGAAAAGTTAGCTAAAGGTACCTTAATTACAAAATACTTATTTTGTACCAATTTTGTAGCAAAATTTTACCAACTGTTTACAAAATATTCCTTATGTGTTGGCCACCTTTTTGTAAAATTTGTAATACGTATTTTGTAAATAAAGGTACATTTAACCACAATTTCCCATTTTCCCTATATCTGGTGACTTATGGGACAACCTCTTTTCATCATTGGTCATTTGATCAATATCATTAGTTATAGGTTAATTCTAAAGATATTTTTAAGCTTGAAGAAGATACTAGAAAAAAGATAAACCCGATTAAACATACAGTTCACATATCCAATATTTTGTGGTATTATTTCTTCTCCATTCTGTGTTTCTACTCTCAAACTCCCCAATACACAAGGACACACAGAGAGACACACAGACACACACACACCCTTTCAGGAAAGGACCAGGTGTGGCTTCATTGTTTCAAACTAAAGAAGATCTGGAGAAGAATGCAGGGCAGCCTAAAGGACACAAATCAAATTTTCCTGTGGGTGGATGTGTTGAAAAAAGCTCCCAGGCCTCATTGAAAGAAGACTCTGGTTTTATCCTTGTCGGAGGAAGCGCCTAGAGCAGTGGTTCTCGACCTGTGGGTCACGATCCACAGCAACTGTATTAAAGGAACACGGCATTAGGAAAGTTGAGCACCACTCGCCTAGAGTTAAGCCAAGATCTCAAACTAGAATGCAGGAATGGTCAAAAGGAGGAAATAGGGAGATGGAAGGATAGATACCAAGATGCCAGCCTCATATTATCTATGGATCTGATTAATATTTGACTATAGAATAATAAATCTCAAACCTGGAGAACTTTTAAAAATAAAATTTTCTAGGCTCTATCTCAGAATTATTGACGCAGAATTCCTGGAGCTGGGGCCTAAAACCTTCATTATAGGGCTCTGCTGAATCATGTTTTAGGACGGCTAAGGCCCACAGAGAGTAAAATGGAAAGAAAACAGTTTAAAGGTTGGTCGTATTATTCCTCTTCTGTTTAAATAGATCATTGAAGACCTCAAATTAATCCCATTTTGTTTACTAGTGTGAGACAGGAATATTTCTGATGATTCAATAGGGAAAGGAAGAGGAATTGAGCATGTAACTGTTTAAATTCTTTGGATTTCATCATGAATGAGAAGTACCTATTTACAAAAATATCATGAAATTTCATTTTGCATTCTTAATTAAATATCATCAAATACAATAAAAAATAATGATAAGAATGATGTTTCCAACAGTTTCTTCAATTGAGTAAATGCTAAAATCATGCTCCTGAGACCAAGAGGCCCTGGATGCTAACTTCATAATATCAATTTGCAGATCAGTGAGTCACTGGGTTAAATGAGATATAACATTGCTACAATTGATTACAATTTTTTTAAAAACCTATGTATTTGGTCTGATAAAAATCAGAGTATCAAATTTAGAAAACTGGTACAAAAATCAATAAAAATGTTAACATAGGGACTCAACTACCAGGATATCTACCTGACAAAATTAATCATTTTTCATTTATATACCCAATACCAATGTTAGAAGTTATAAAAGAATGTGTGTTATTCCTTGCCTTTTTTTTCTGCTTGCGTTCCGTCATGCAGAAGATTGGGCTCTCTCTTGTTTTATTGTGTTTTTAACTTAGTAAGTTGTGATTCTGAGTTTAATATTTGACTGATGGCACAGTTCAAAGACTTGTCCCTAAAATGTTGCTAAGCGCATTTTAGAGTATTATGGAAATGGTGACACTAACCAAAGACCAGGGGATGCAAGGGAGAGGAATGATGCCTGGACAGAAATTCAGTGCTCTCCCTTGCCTCCTTAAAAATGCATCTCTTTGTAATCTAAGAAAGTTTGTGATCTCAGTAGGTGTCTATTGAGTTTATACTCAAAGGCAAACTAAAATATCTATTACACATGTCAATGAGTGTCACACTTACAGCTAGTTACTCTGCTCTAAAAGGTCCTCTGTTCCTCATCTCTGCCAAGAGAAATAGTTAAGAAATTTACAATGAAATGACCTGCAGTAGTGGCAAAATCATGAGACATTTTATCTGAGCAAAGAATTTCCAAAAATTCAATAAAGCCCAGGAAATGGAGTGGAAAATGGATATTGATTGTCAGTGCAATACCAAATAATCAATAAGTATCAAAATACTTATTTAACTGGATATATACCAAAACTATTCTAATGGATTTAGATCTCATAGGAGACTATAAAATATGACTGAAACCTTGGTTTTTCTTCAAATATCTTATAGATATTCTTGTTATTCTTTTGACAGAAAGTATGAGATTAAAGTATTAAGATGAAGAATTTTTTTACTTCCTTAACATATTTACATCAGTCTGGCTTCCACACATAAACTCTTTGCTCAATGACTTTTCAACTGGTGAGAAAACAGAAAGGACAATGTAAAGTGACAATAAAATAGTAAGATAAAGATAGGGCAGTGCCTGTGGCTCAAGGGAGTAGGGAGCCGGCTCCATATGCCAGAGATGGGGGGTTCAAATCCAGCCCCAGCCAAAAACTGCAAAAAAAAGAAAAAAAAAAAGTAAGATAAAGATAAATATTTCAAATCACATACTGTAGGGTATTGAAAGGTAGAAAACTTCTTTATTGTTTGACTAATAGAAGATATTGGTATTTATATAATAGATGGTTGAAGCAATAGGAACAAGCAATATACAGAGAAAATTCAAGTGTAAAAAATATATGTACAACTTTAAAATGTATTGAACACAAGAAACTGACTAATATATATGGAATACACATCAAGAAATGCTGAAGTAGAAAAAAGGCTAAGAAGTGGAGCTATCAATGATATAAGACACAGATATAATCAAATTCTGGCTTTCTTAAATTCAATTCCAGGCTTCTTTTTGTTTTGTTTTGTTTTCTTTACCAGAATATACAGTAGTCAACATTTAAAAGAAAATCATTTGTGGCTGCAGACAAAATGCCTGTCACTGGCAACAATGACAACCACAGAAAGAATAAATTTTTATTGTCATTCATTGACAATCATTCATAAAATAGTTACCAGTCAGGCACAGTGGCTCACACTTATCCCAAAACTTTGGGAAGTCAAGGCAGGTGGGTCGCTTGAGCTCAAGAGTTAGAGACCAGCCTGAGCATAAGCAAGACCCCATCTCTAAAACTAGCCAGGTGTCACGGCTGGCTCCTGGGAGCCACGGCACCTTACGAAGAGCAACTGAGACTCTGTCTCAAAAGAAAAAAAGAGTTATCAAATAACACATGTCAGATAGTGCATGTGTTGCTGGGATTCCAAACATAAACCAAATTAATAAAGTGTAATCCCTCAACACAGAGAGTTCACAACCTGGTGCATGAGTAGCTGGGAGGAGAGACGTTTAAACCAGTAAAATAATCTACACTGTGGATTCCATCGAAGAGGAAGTACATAATTCAAAGCTATGCATTCATGAAAAGTCCCCAAGGCAAGTTTTCGATTGATTTTCCAAAACCCCTTTTCACCATTTTAAATTTTAGGACATTTTAAAACAACTATGGAAAGTGTAACAAATCTGAGTTCCATCCCATGATTCTCCTGAATATCATGACTATTGTATGAAAATTAGACTTCCTTTGAGCACATTGCCAATAATCTATTTTATACTTGCAATAAAACCCCGTAAATCAAAATCAGGCCTCCTAATGTACCTTGGAAGAGACATAATTACAAATAATGTACAAAGGCTAACAGCTGTTGCACCAGATTACCCTTACTGAAAATGTGATAAAGCAGAGTCTTTTCTTTTCTGACAGCCATTTAATAAAATAAAGTTCCCCCAAGTGAGCAGTGCCTGCCAACAAACCATGAAAAAGGTGTTATGTACTCCAGTGTATTTTTTTTTTTTTTTTTTGCTGTGTCAGGATCCATATGGAAACCTTCTAAAAAATGACTTCCATAAATTCCTTTCTTTTATTCACAGTTTTGCAGAAATTCTTGTTCTGGGGGGTTTTTTTGAGGGGAGGGCTTGGCTCAATAAAGTTATTTGATAGGTCTGTAATTTGTTCTTCTATGAGAAGATTCTAAAGATGTTCATCTATGTACTCCTGTCATAATGTCCCAGAAAGTGTCACCTAAAATAGATTAACAGCAGTTGGCTTCCATGGTTATGGAGCTCGCTTTGTACTGTGCCTCAGGAGAAGTTAAAAGAGAAACAAGAAAATTTTGTAATTCTTGAAAAATAGACTAGTCATCGTGCTAAGAAGAAACTGAAATAACTAATGTCCTCCACATAAACACAAGTAACTGAGTTCAGAATAAAATATGAATGGGGACGTTTGATTTATTGTACTTATTATATAATTCCATGATTTTGAGATAAAATCAAGGTGATAAAAATAAAGTCTTTGGAATTTCAAATGTTTAGCAGTCTTTAACAATTAGTTTATTTATTTATTTATTATTAAAATTTATTTCTAGAGATTTAAGGGGATACAAGTCCTTTTTTTCTTATATGGATAAATTGTATTGTGGAGAATCAAGGGCTTTTAGTGTATCCGTCACCCCAACAGGGTACATTGGGTACATATTATCAAATAATTTTTGTTCCCCCACTTACATTTCACCTCTCCACCTTCTGAGTCCCTAGTGTCCATTATACCACCTTGTATGACCATGCATACCCATTGATTAACTCCCACTTGTAAATGATAAGATGAGTTATATTTTTTTCTATTCCTGAGATAGTTCATTTGGGGTCACAACCTTCACTTTTATCCAAGTTTCTGCAAAAGACATTATTTTATTCTTGCTTGTGGCTAAGTAATATTCCATGATGTATATGTATACCATATTTTCTTTATCTACTCATCAGTTGATATTTGCTTTATCTATTCATAAATAGTTAGGTTGATTCCATATGTTTTCAATTATGAATTGTGCTGAAATAAACATACAAGTGCAGGTTTATTTTGGATATACCAACTTTCTATCATTTGGGGACATACCCACTAGTGGATGTGCTGAATTGAATGGTAGGGTCTAATTACTGTTCTTTGAAGAATGTCCACACTGTTTTTCATAGAGGTATATTAATTTACATTCCCACCAACAGTGTATAAACATTACTTTTTCACCAGAACTCAATACCGTTCACAGTAGCTGGGGAAAAGAAAATCTTGGGAATATACTTAACCAAGGAGGTCAAAGAACTCCATAAGGAGAACTACAAAGCATCTATGAAAGAAATTATAGTTAATACAAAAGAATGAAAAAATCATCTCATAGTCATGGATGGGAAGAATCAATATTGTTAAAATGTCCATACTGCTCAAAGTGATTTGCAGATGCAATACAATTCTCATCAAAATACCAATGTCATTTTGACAGGATTAGAATAAACAATGCTAAATTTCATAGGAATCAAAAAAGTGCCCAAATAGCCCAAATAATCCTAGGGAAAAAGCATAAAGCTGGAGTCATTACATGACTCAAGTTCAAATTATACTATAAGACTATAGCAACCAAAACAACATGGAACTGGTATAAAAATAGACATATCAATCAATGGTGCAGACTAGAGAACAGAAATATATAGCCATATACCTACAATGAACTTCTCTTTAAAATAGAAGAGAAAAACATAGTTGGTTTTTGTAAATCTATTACTCATGATTTTATTTCTTTGAGAGAAAACAAAAATAAAGAAACTTAAGTACAATGGAAA
This sequence comes from Perodicticus potto, assembly GCA_963574655.1. Classification (NCBI taxonomy): domain Eukaryota; kingdom Metazoa; phylum Chordata; class Mammalia; order Primates; family Lorisidae; genus Perodicticus; species Perodicticus potto. The sequence continues at coordinate 23,755 of CAUYRH010111639.1, forward strand.
TCCAGTGACAGGTGAGGGAAAACTCCAGGACTAAAAACCTTCAGACATGGCTAGATTTAAGTAATCAAATTTTATATTAAAAGTCTATCTGTAATTGATACTCTCGAAATGGTAACCATGATGGCCAGCACTTCATTAACTAAACAACCCGCTGCAAAGAGAGTGACTTTGGCCCAATAATTCAGAAAAATCCCTAAATGGATACTGATAACCTTTCCTTGGTTTTCTCCTGGCATTACTATTTTCAGAGGGGCGGAATATTTTTATTGACAAGCCCAGATTATGTTGGACACCTGGAAGAGGAAAAGAACATCATTAACAAATGCATCAAATTATATGGTGTATCATAAGGGCTAGTTTTCACAGGAAGAATCATTAGGTAAGTAAAAAATGGCACATTTATCCTACATCTTACTCTCTAAATATGTTTTTAAAGATAATATAATTAAATAGCAAAATATTTGAGAACATATACATTCAATTCCTTATATGTCTACTGCTCTAATATCATTGTTCTAATTTTAATATGTATATTTTTCCAAACATATAAATAGAGATGGATAAATACATAGAAAGACACAATCACTGAAACAATCATATTATACATACAAATATAGTTTCTATGTAACTTTAGAAAATAGACTATTTCCATATGCAAGCTTTCAAGATTACTTACTTTTATACTTCTGGTGAATTTTTACATTGATTCGCCTTTGTTCTATAATAATTAACCTAACAGTGGAAATCGTTTTGTATATATTTTCCTTCCTCTTTTAAACTATTGCATAAACTAAATTTCTCTGGGTAAATTTTATAGCCTAAAGCTTACAAGAACTTTATAATACACAGTTTTTAACGATTGTGAATAGCACTTTGTAACAATTCTCTCTATGGTGAAACTTATTAGATTCTTATTGGATTCTTCACAGTGAATAAAGTTCTGAGTATTGATCATCATATTTCTTACAATACTGTTTATAAAATAAGATTTAAACTTTTATTCTATTTTCTGTTTTAAGACATGACAGCTAAAATTGTATGTATTTATCACATACAACATGGTATTTAGAAGAATATTCTGCGGAATGAAATGACTCAATCTAGCTAACTAACACATATTACTTCACATGGCTATCATTGTGTGGTAAGAATATGTAACATTCACTCTCTTAGTATTTTTTAAGAATACAATATTTTGTTATTGACTGTAGTCACCATTTTGGACAATAGATCTGTTGAACTTATTCCTCCCACAGAAGACAGTATCTCCAGTAAATGGTTTTGGCAAAATGTATACCCAGACATGGTAGAATGAAACTAGACTCTTATCTCACATCATACATGAAAATAAACTCGGGATGGAATAATGACCACAAAATACAAACCTGCCAGAAGAAAATATTGGAGCAAATCTTTGTAATGTTGGTCAAGGCAATGATTTGTTATTGGATATGACTTGAAAAGCACAGGTGACAAAAGCAAAACTAGAAAGTTTTATAGTTTATATCAAACTAGAAAGCTTCTGCAGAGCAAAGGAAACAATCAACAGAGCACTGGGACAAGTGGAAGAATGGGAGAGATTATTTTCAAACTACACATCTGAGAAGGAGTTAATAATAGAAATCTACAAAAAAAACTCAAAAAACTTGATAGCAAAGAAACCTCTGATATTATAGAGTATTTAAATATTCATTAATAATTTATGTAATTAACTAAAATACTAAAGCTTACCATAAGTTGAATGACCAACTACGACAAACACACTTTATTTATACCATGAGGACGTGTCCACGGTCCGATTTCACAGATGAACAAACTAATTTTCAAAGAGGTAACTAACACAAAGTTCCAAGTTCTCACAACTGGTATTAAATATCAATTAAAGGCTGCTTGTCTTATATGCTTTCGACCTTTTCCCATCACTCCTGAATATCTTAATTTTGCAATCCTGCGCCCAATAAATAAAAATTGATCCTTTACCACAACTATATGTTTGTATTTATATGTATAGATTTTATGCCTCAACCACTAATACATCATGCATATTTTTTAAACAGATTCCAAAATATAGAACTGAAAAGTAAGACATAAATTCAGGGCAGATCTGGTGTTTCTTCACTCTCCCCAGAGTAATGGCTTACCCGGCTCTGTACTTACTGCCATCTCCTATGGACGCTCCTCCACCCACCCCAGCCATAGCTGAGAATATCTGACTTGTATCTGCAGAATTCACTGTTCCCTTGGGTGTGGCTAAAGGAACATCCTTAGCTTGAGGTGTGTAAGTATTTAACTCTAGAGGGAAATTTATTTTTCATTCATTGTGATACTGGTCTACTTTTCACCTTGATCCTACATTCTAGTGGAATAACTGTACTTCCTAAGAATAAGGACTGAGGATAACCTTCTGCCCCTTCAAATTTTTCAAGGCCTAATCTAATCATGTATAATATTTCCAGAGTCACACAGGCCATCTTGAAAATCTATTGAATGCAATGGTCTCTGTTGATAAAAACACACCACACATCCCATACACACATACCACATATTGTTTGCAACACCTGCAATCTCTGTCCTTTATATTAGGAACATCTTGCCTACCTGACATGCCACTTCTTCGGGGAAATCTTCATTTTATCAAATAATTAGAAAGATATTAGATAGTAACCCAAAGTATCCATATTTCTAGCTCTGGACCTAACTATGACAAGTCACTCCACCATCTTGTGCTTTAGTTATGAGTATAAAATGAGATTTGGAGCCTACTTGTGTGAGTTGCCATCAGTTTTTTACACTCTAATGTGCTACTCACATTAATACATAATTATGGAAGGTATAATTCTGGCTGTCTCTGTATTTTCATTCATCAATTAATTTTACTTGTATTTATTGAAAACTGGCACTGTATGCTGCAGTACATTATTTTAATGTTAGTTTAATGAGATAGAAAACTCCAGGATTCATCAGAAGATTGCAGTGAAGTATCAAGGATATTCTAATCCTGTGATCCCTGACCTCTGGGCTATAGACCAGTACAGAAAAGGTCTGTAGCCTTTTAGGAACTGAGCCACACTGTGGGAGGTGAAAAGCAGGCTAGAGAGTGAAGCTTCTTCTGTATTTATAGCCACTCCCCTCACTCCCTTATCTGCCTGAGCATTATCTCCTGTCAGACGGAGCTCAACATTAGATTTTCATAGAAGTGGAGCCCTGCTATAAACTGCATGTGCAAGGGATTCTTATGAGAATCTAATGGCTGATGATCTGAGGTGGAGAAGTAATGCCTTTGAACATGCATAGCCAGTCCCCTGCTCCCATGGTGCACTGACAAACCATCTTTCATGAAACCAGTCCTTGGTGCCGAAAAGGCTGAGGACCACTGCTCTGATTCATTATCCTCCAAGAGCCGATCTTGTTTCTTGACTGAATTTCAGAATACAATCTTTACTTCAGTTACTACTTTCATATGTGGCCAATTAGTCATCAACAAATTCATAACTATCAACCACTCTATTACTGTGGTGTTAAGCAATTTGACTTTCTCATAACAAAATGTAAATATCAAGGAAAATCTCAAATGGCTTCTTTTATTCTTATTCAATCACGTATTTTTAAATCTTACTATTTTTACCATTGTGTGTTGTTTGTTTCTTACTTTGTAAATCATTTACAGATAGGTACAGTTACGTGTCTGTCTTTGTATTCTATCTTGTCTTGCACATAACTGGTGACCAATGTGAATTTACACATTTTAATTTTATACATATACAAAACTCCTACCTGCCAACTGTAGCATCACTATTGCTGTAAATTTGGTCATCTAATTAAAATAGCCTCAAGAAAGAAAGTTATTTCTTATTTTTTAAGCTACTTGCAATTTCCCCCAGGATACTGTTTTTTGGTATCTAATTATAAGAGGTATGTCTTGAATAACTACCACATCATAGACTTTATACATAATTATTAAGTATAATAATTAGCTTAACGAATAAATATTGGCTGTTTGCTTTATAAAAATACTGTTGTAGACTTTGTGCAGAGATTAAGTAGCTCATAACCTCAATGAACTTCTACTCTAGAGAGAGAGATAAAAACATGTATCTACATAAGTAAGATAATTTCAAAAAAAGTATCTATTTTGAGAAAAATAGAAACCAGAGTTAGTACCATAGATTGATTGGACAGAAAAAGACTCTCTGAGAAAATGACAGTAACATCAGAATTGATTGCCAGGGCCAGCCATATGACAATTGAAATATTCTGGGCAAAGGAATAGCAAATGTCTTCACATTGCCGAACATGATGTGATGTGGCTGAACTCACAGATCTATGTGGGAACCAAAAACATGTGCAGCCTCTAAAAAAAAGTGAAGTTTACATCAATGAATCAAAAATTCCATATTATCTATCTTAACTTACAGTGATAAAAAGTATTCTTCCTGTTTTATAGAGATGTTTATATGTAATTCTGCCACTTTGTGTATAAAGAGCTAAAGGGTGGAGTTGGTGTTTGAAACAAGGCACTTTGTTTCAGATCCATATTCATTAAACTATATGAACATACCTGATGATGTTTCTTGATCACGGCTCCTTGTAAGACTACAGTGTTCTCCATCTTTCATGCTCTCCATCCTCAAAACTTCCCCACACCAAACAAATATTCCACTTAACTTTTCAAAGGCTCCCCTGACTAATTTTTCTACCAATTGACTTAATCTTCATATTTTGTTCCCTTTCAGGCATTTAAAACTTTAGAGTTATAACTGACATACAGAAATACACACACTTTTATTTATTTATTTATTTTTTTTGAGACTTGGTCTCACTCTGTCAACCTTGTAGAGTGCCATGGAATCGGAGCTCACAGCAACCTCAAACTCTTGGGCTCAAGCGATCGTGCCTCACTATCCTGAATTGGTGGGACTACAGGTGCTGCCATTACACCTAGGTAATTTTTCTATTTGGGGTAGAAATAGAATCTCACTCTTGCTCAGGCTGGTCTTCAACTCCTGAGCTCAAGCAATCCACCTGCTTCAGCCTCCCCAAGTGCTAGAATTATAGGCATGAGCCACCATGCCTGGGCCAGAAATGCACATATTTAATGTATACATATTGATGAATTTGGACACAAATGTATACCTGTGATATCATCACCACAACCAAGGTACTAAATAGATACATTGCCTCCAAAAATTTCCTTGTGTTCTGTGTTTTTTAACTAAACCTGTTGGCCTCTGGTGCTGTGTGTCCCTTATGCTTTATCCTAGTTAGTCCAGCCACAGGCTATGTCAAATGTGACAGCCTATATGGAATTCTTTATTTATGGTTAAAAAATTATTTAATTGCTTCAGAAAGAAAAATAAATGATATGTTTTAAAAACAGAAAGAAGAAATATATTTTATAAATACTGCTTTTGGATTATAAAATTCAAAAAGTGAGTAAGCCAAAAAGAAAAAAGAGATTAAGAAAGAAATTTCATTATAAACAGAAAAGAAGTTCTAAGCAGATGGAATCTTTAGTGAGTAGGACGATAGAATCTAATCAAGTTTTGCTAAATAAGATTGAGTGGTTAACAAAACAGACTTGAGTATGTATTGCGAAGCTCTAGGGTCAGTGAATTCTAAATGAGAAGATGATTTGATTGTATTTATGGAAGTATGGATTCCTAAGTTGCTGGAGTCTGATACTGAGGGTGATCAAATTAGAGTAAAAGGGCATTTTAGATGCCATGGAGACCTTTAATAATGTAAGAAAAACAAGCAGCTCCTACATTTAAAATCTATGATAACAAACAGATTACATAGACGTTCCATAAAAGAAAGATAGATAAGGCACTTTTTAAAATTATTATTCATTCCACCAATCTTATCAGAGCAAGTAAATGAAAGATAAATTGTCCACTTATTTATACTTTAAAGAAAATAAGTATGATAAACAAAGATCCCAGAGAAATTTCTACACGAGAGGTTTTGCATTGGTTTCTGTTGGATCTCGACGAGATCTACGGTAATAAGATTCAACAGCAATGGATGATCCTATAAAAAGGCACACTAGTCCACGTGGCCATCTATTCAGAATATTAACAGCTATTTCATAATACAGCACTCAGGTCAGGAACTGTCCCCTTGCATTTTACATTTATGAAATAATTTTAATTTTCACAACTACCTTTTGAGGTGAATATTATTTCAATTTTATAAATGAGAAAATGGTGTCACAGAGATGCTAAATGTCTTGCCAGGAGGTTGTGGATCCTGGATTTAAATCCAGAAAGTCCAACTCCACTTTCTATGCTCATCAGCCCCTGTACTTCATTGTCTATCTTGAGATAAAACAGTACATATAATTGGCAAGTAATAACAGGTAAACCTCCATTACTCCATTAGCTTGACTTCAGGACACGACACTGCTCTCTTTCTCACGCAGCCTTGATCTGTCTTCTCAAGTTCATGATAACTGTTGTTTAAACTTCAGAGAGTCGCTCTGTCTTCAACTAATTACGCTTTACTTCTCCGGTCAAAATCTGACATTGTTTCTGTTATCTCTTTTGGTTATTAGTATAAATAAACATATTTTTCATTCATTCAAACATATATTTTCTCAAATACCCATTAGCATAACCAATAAAATTAAAGGTAGAATTCTGTTCTAATTGCAAAAATCAGTCTGCTCGGCAATTTCCACATCAACCTCCAAGAAAGATGCTTCCAGAATTTCCCCCAAAGCCTTCGTCTCGGGTCACTGTTTCTATCTTCTTACTATCCCTAACGACTACCTTTAGTGCAAATTTATCTTGTTAGCAATTTCTATAACTTAGCGAACACATACTTCAAAATAGCATGCTGACATTTATTTCTGTCTTCATTTCATCTGATCACTTTGATTTTTCTACTTCATTTTAATAAAATCATCTCGTATTGCTTTTCTTCACAAAAATTCTTTCCATCTTATTATTTCTGAGAAATCTGTATTTATTCTTATATTATCCCTCTCCTCAAACCTTCTCCAGCTCTAACCATACTGTTTTCCACTTTTCACAACGAAAATGTTTATGACACTGTTAGGGATATTCTGCTACAATCTTTAGCTTTTCCACATCAGTCCCACGAACACGTCTATGCCTTCTTTTGTTTCAGGCCACCCTGAATGGTTTTAGTTACTTCATCACAATTTTCCTCTCTGTTCCACTCTTGTCTCTTTTTCTATAACCTGCTCTCAACGTTCTTACCTTCTTGCAGCTCAGGATTCTGCTTCACTTCCCCTGAGCTTTGTCAGACAAGAGGCATAGTCTCACCATAGATTATATAAATCATTTAGAATGTTCCGAACTCCAAGATCGCAAACTCTAAAATGTCCCTTTCTAAACGCACTCTGACAGCCACCCACTCAGTCCTTCCTGTCCTTCTGGAATCTGTTCCAGAGATTGTAATTCATTCTCACAAAAATTTAGATTTGGAAATGGTCTCATTCAACATTTAATGCGGAATATCTGAACTGCCCTTCAGATACGAAGACTGAAAATGTCCATTTCTTCCCTGATTAACATGATCAGGGATGGCAATAACAGCACTTTGTAAGGAGTGAGTTAAGTGTTGGTTACTTTGGATTTGTGAAAACTTAGTCCTATTTTACACTTAAATCCTCCTGTTGGCCTTAATTCTCAACTTCAATATAATACACAATTCATTTGTTCTCTTGCTCAAAAACCACATCTTCAAAAACTTAAAGTAAGCTTTGTTTTGTTTTGTTTTGTTTTTTATTGATTTCATCCTTTTTGCCCTCATCGTATTTATTCTTACATGGCTAAATTTGGTCAATGTTTCCATGAAAACAGGGTACCGAGAGGTGAATGAAAGCATATTCATTCTTGAAGTGTAGATTCCAGGTATGCTGTATTTAATTCGGAATGTAATAGAGTAATTGTCATGTTAGTTTTGTTTAAAAAGCAAATATTGAATTAATTTTTTGTTTGTTTGTTTTGTTTTTGTAGAGACAGAGTCTCACTTTATCCCCTTTGGTAGAGTGCCATGGCGTCACACAGCTCACAGCAACCTCCAACTCCTGGGCTTAGGCGATTCTCTTGCCTCAGCCTCCGGAGTAGCTGGGACAACAGGCACCCTCCACAAGGCCCGGCTATTTTTCTGTTTTGTAGTTCGGCCGAGGCCTGGTTTGAACCCTCCACCTTTGGTATATGGGACCGGCACCCTCCTCGATGAGCCACAGGTGCCGCCCTTGAATTGATTTTTATGATACCCTTTTCACACAATTATTGAAGACTTTAAAGTTTAATAAAGATTCTGGGCTGTATTTGTTAATGAATTATTTTTAGTTGTGCCTTCACTTACCTTGAATTCAATGAGATTTTTATTTTTTAAATCCAAGTGTAGTTTTTACAGTTTTTCTTTATAGTACATTTTTGATGCAGACTCTCTTATCATCTTATTTAAAGTCTTTCTGAGTTATGCTGCATGGTATCACAGAGATTCTTTGTCAGATTTTTTTTATTATTATTATTAAATCATAGTTGGGTACAATGTGCTGGTTTCATATACAGTCTGAACTATTTTCATCAAACTGATTAACATAGCCTTCCTGGCATTTTCTTTGTTATTGTATGAAGACATTTGTATTCTGCATTTAGTAAGTTTCGCCTGTACCCTTCTAAGATGCACCGTAGGTGTGGCCCCACCAATTATCCTCCCTCCACCCCAGCCTCTCCGCTCCCCTCCCTTGCCCCTTTTCCCATATTCTTGTGCTATTTCTGAGGTCACCTATTGTTTCAAATAATTTCAGGCATATGGTACAGAGAATTGTTTATTGTATCTATGTTCTAAACACTGCCAAAAAAAATTGCATAGTTTTTCCTAGCACATCTACTCCCTCTGTCATCTTTCCAGAAGTTTTTTGCAAGATTCTAATAAGCTATGATCTGTCTTTTTATAATTACTGATTTAAAAGGACATTTTTGCACTCCTCAAGAAATCCCATCCCAATCATTGATCAGAAGTTCATCGATTCAATAAATATTTCATAAATGCCTACTGCGTGTCAGGCAATCTGTGGAACCTATGTCACATTAAAACAAGTCTTTACATTTATGTGAGAGACAAATAAATGCATACTATAGTGATGGATACTGTTTAATTCCATATAACTAGGGTATTATGAATTAAGCATACTGTATGTATTGTAAATAACTGCCGAGGAAAGACCTTCCTAAGGTAACATTTGAGAAGAGAACTAAATGAAATAAAAGAACACCATCAAAATATCTGTGTGAGGAGATATAGCAAGACTTTCGGATGTAATTATGTTGGGTTTATTCAAAGAACAGCAAGGAAGCCAATGTGGCTGAATCAGAGCAATGCCAAGAATGAATCAATCAATTATTCAACACTTCTTGAATATGGTCGGGCAAACAGTTACTTGATCATATAATCTCACTATCTCCCAGCTCATGTTCTTTCCTTTTGTGAACTGAGAAAACAAGAAAAATAACATAAAATGCTTTCTAGAGTTCTATCATACACTTCTGATATTGCTGGGCACACAACTCATAGACCTCCAAACTCCACTTACCACCCAGATCCACCTGAACACGGGATCATCCATTTAGTTACAATCCCTCTGTTATTCTGCAATCCTTGCTTCTTGTTCTGCTGAAATCATATGCTATTTGTTCTCTCTTTAATCCTCAATGTTGTTTGAATATACCAAAATGATTCAAAAAATGTTATCAACAGCAACAATTCCAAAATTTCTCCTGCTTAAGCTTTCATAATAACATTACAGTTGAGGACATCCAAAGAGGATATATATATATTGTTTTTCTCATCATGACCTTTCTTAAAAATAAGGTTTTTTTTAACTACTTATTATTATTTCTTCCTCTTTTTTTTTTTGAGATTTAGCCTCCACTGCCCTCACATACTGATTCATTTAATTTTTCACAAGCAAGTTTGATTTTAAATAGGTATAAGTGTACCATATTTAAACTTACATGAAGTTTTCAATGTCAACTTTCATTAACTCTAAAAAATTAAATTGAATCATCTTTACATGCCAATTTCTTCATATGCAAATTGGAGATAATAATAGTTTCTTATTTAGGCTCTGACATGAGTCTTAGAACAATATCGCTTTCTAACTCAACATTGTCCCTTCTTTAATAAAAGTGATTCTTACATCTCAATAAACATCTGTCACACTGCAATTCCACTATCACGTCTTTGCATGTGTCTCCATGTGACCAGAATATATTTTCCCCATTTTACCCACTTTCTTTTTGGTAAACCCCTATGTATTTTTCCCAATATAGTTTATTCATTCACTCTACTGCACATCTTATTTGAATGCCCTAGGTAGTTGATTTTTCCCTAGTTAGCATATCCATAGGACTTTGTATATGTCTCTGATTCAGCAGTTCTCAACCTGTGGGTCACGACCCCTTTGGACTGTATTAAAGGTTCACGGCATTAGGATCATTGAGAACCAATGATATAGCTGGTTTGTCTTTCCCACAGGACTGGAAGACACTTGAGGGCTGAAACTATATTATTTATGTTTGTATTAACTGTAAAAATTGTAGAACAAATTGAAGTATAAATATAGCTATATTAACATTCAACTGGGTACATCTATGATTATGATTATGTATATTAATATGTGTATTTATGTGTATATATATTATATATACATGTAAAACAAGCATACTTATATATTATGTATCTAGACTGAGACAGTCAGACAACAGTTTTAAGGTCCCAAGCTCTACAGCGAGATTTTATGTTTTTATATTCCACATCTACCACCTTAGAGTTGTATTACCTAAGAAAAATCACTTAATATAGGCAGTAGTAGGTCATGGTTTGTTGTCACGTTGAATTTGTATGTAGTTTGGAATGGGTACATTTATCTGTTACCTGTTATAGCCTCTGTTCCTAAAATGCAAGCTGTACATAAGTCAGATGTTTGTAACTCAGGAACTGCCTGTGATCTTGGAAACTCAGTTCGTGAAACACAATAATGACTCATGCTTATTCACATCACATAGACCACTTGGATATTTATTTGAAATCTTGGGAATTATCTTTTCCCTTTTCTTAGATATTTTCCTTTTTGTGCCTAGCAATGAGGTTTATACAAGTCAGGAATCACAGGAATTCCCAGTGTACATAGCAACATAGAAGGTAGTCAGTAAACATTACTCAATGACTTGTGATCAGATAAAACGCTGCCTTTTCTCAGGTAAATTTCAAAGACATTTTACTAAAGGGAAAGCTAAAAATCTTAGCTATAAAGTAACTCATCTGAGACTACAAAGCCAGCAGGTAAAGACCGGAACTCAACTTTTTTTACCATTCTAACTTTATAAAGTACTTTTTACTACACTGAATTTTCACAATTAGTGTGTTTGTATTATAAATAAATAAATGTGGAAAGAAAAAAGAAATGGAGATTTAATAGGAGAAGGAAGAAGATATATTCAGTCTAATGGCAGTTTGTTTATCATGGCCTCGAGGCATTTAGGGCATCATTATAAATTTTTCTATCCCATAACCAAATTCCAAATGTCTGCTTTGGAGACTTAAGATGCTCCCTTGACTATTGTTGTGACCATGCTGCCCTAATTTTTTCTGCATACAAGCACATACTCTGTAATCCTACCACAAATTTCTGTCATTATTTCTAACCATTTTTGTAAATTTATACACAGATCGTGATAGTCAAATAGAATCATAACTACATGAAATATAATTTAGTTAATATTTATTTGGAGTCCACAAGATGCATTTGTTTACCAAATGAACAATGATTTGTTTCCCATTTAAGAGCAACATGACATGATTTAATCTGAAAGTGTAGCTGGACGCTCCTACAATTAGTAATTAATGAAGAATGAGTGTATTAATGATGATGAGGGTCTTTACCATTGGGAACGAGTGATTTGGATAACATAGATACTCAACAATGAAAGAAAAGATTAGTTTATTTTCCCTTTATAGTCCAAATCCAAACTTAATGGCTTGGATACTAATATAAGTTAGTGAGAATTTTACAGGAGAAATTCGATATAGTGTATGTTGACATTGCAAGCACCATGAACTGACTAAAAGCAGGGATATAATGAAAACAATTAACAATCTGAATAAAGAAACCTTTTACATATTCAAAGATTTTCATCACTGGTAACAGAAGAAAACTTATATTGACTTTTACTCTTTGAAAATATCCCTGGGAAAAAAATATACATACACACAGACACAAGAAAAAAAGAATGCCAGGAAACCTACAAAGAACACTTCTATCAACAAAGTTAAATTTCTCCTTGGAAGTTACGTTGTCCTATTTTACATTTGTGGTATGTGAATTTCTTTCTACAAAAGAAATTTTGGAAACAAAGCCAACTGGGAAAATATGTCAGTTACGGCAGAATAAAAGACTGTAATGACACCAAAGCATGTATAGAATGTGTGTTGTACTAAGCATTTTATAAGGACAGTGGACCTTGTAATGTTTTGCAAGGACAGACTGAGCCACAAATGTCAACAGTGTTCACTGCTGAGCTAGCCATCTCGTGGTAAAGTAATAACATATCTGAAGTTAGTTTTCAGTAGTTTTTCAATTCATTGTTTTCATTGTTCATCCCTCTTCAGCCGGACACACTCTGTTCCAGTGCTAAAATCCAGGCTTTTCCTATACCTTCACCGCATTGTTCCTGCCAAGTTCTCTACCTCTATGATGGAAGTGCATATCATTTTTTAATTTTTTTCCTTAGATGATCAAAACTCAACTTGCTTGTCTATCCCCTCTCATCCTCTTTTCCCTCTTCTCTGTGACCAGCATACTATAAAAGAATAGGGCACAAACTCTAGCATCACCAGCATCACCTGAAGGACTTGTGAAAAGACATCACTGGGAGCCACCCCCCAGAGTTTTCATTCTAGTAGGGTTATTTCCAACAAGTTCACAGGTGACACTAATAATTCTGGTGATACCATCTTCGAGAACCACAGCTATAAAGAATCTACATGCTCATTAATATTTAGCCATTAAAGGGTAATAGTCACAGCTCATGTCCCATCAAAGGATTTCTTGTGCCACAGTAGTAATATATTTAATATTAATGATGGTATCTTTCAGCACATGGGAGAGTGCCTAGCACATAATAGATGTTCCATAATATTTTGTTGAGTGAATCTGAATGCAAAATGACAAATATATAATGTTTTTATATTTCTGGATTAGTGATGGCAAGATTAGGCAATAACTTGAAAGGGAGAGGCTTTTACTACAGACAGCCACCTACCCTGTAACATACCCTAGCCAAATTTATGGAAAAGTACCAGAGTTTACAATAATAATCAAATTTCATTAAAAATAATTTTGAAGATTTTGAAACATTTTTGTAGCCTTCACATGCAGGGCTCAAAATAGTTAAGCAACGCGTCTCAGACTGCAGTATGCTACGGAAAGGTTCAAGAGTGTGTGCAGCATAGTCAGAGTCCCAACGTCATTGATTCTTACACAGCAGGAGCAGCTGTCTCAGGTAGAGCCCACTGAATGTTATTCATTTCCAGCCAACATACAAACCAACCTAGATGACCCCTGCCCTGCCAGAACAGGCCACCTGTCACTACTCACAAAGTTAATTCATGATGGCTAAAGAACGTAAACCTAAGTCATGAAACGATAAGAATTCTAGAATCAAGTGTTGGAAAAATGCTTACAGAGATCCGCATAGGGAAAGAATTCAGAGAGAAGACTCTAGTGGTAATCACAGCAACAACAAAAATAAACAAACAGAACCTGATCATTTAAAAAGTTTATGCACAGCCAAGGACACAATCAATAGAGCAATAGACAACTTACACAATGGGAAAAAAAATACTTGCATGCTATACATCTGATAAAGGACTGATAACTAGAATCTACAAAGAAGTCAAGCAAATCAGCAAGAAACAACCAAACAGCCCCATTAATAAGTGGGCAACTGACATGAACAGAAACTTCTCAAATGAAGACATACTAATGAGCAACAAACTCATGAAAATACTCTCACTGTCTCTAATCGTTAAGGAAACGCTAATCAAAACCACGGCGACATATCACCTAACTCCAGTGAGAAAGCTCCCATCACAAAGTCCCAAAGCAGTGAATGCTACTGTGGACGTGGAGAGAAAAGAACACTTATTCATTGTCACTGTCGGTGGAAGGCAAAGTAGTAAAACTCCATGGAAAGTAGTAGGGAGGTATCTTAACGAGCTAAAAGCAGACCTCCCTTTTCATCTATCAATCCCACTCGTAGGCATTTACCAAAAGGCAAAAAAGATATTTTATCAAAAAAACACTTGCACTCTAACATTTGCAGCAGCACAATTCTCCACTGCCAAGATGTGGAAACAGCCCAGGTGCCCACCAATATGTGAATAGATTGATAAAATGGTGTATAGCTATACCATGGAGTACTAATCAGTTATTAAAAAAATGGTAATCTCGTTGTCTTTTGTAACAACCTGGATGGACCTGGAGACCATTCTTCTAAGTGAAATACTGAAAGAATGGAAAAAGAAACACCACATGTACTCAACACTCAACAGGAACTAGTCAATTAATACTTGTTTGCACATATTGAAGCAAAATTCAATGGACATTTATTGGTGGGGAGGAGAGGTAAGGTAAACTCTCACCTAATGGGTGCAATGAACATATTCTGGGTGACGGGCACATTTAGAAGAGTGTCTTCAAATGCACAAATGCAAATTATGTAACCAGAATGCGTATATCCCTCAGTAGTACTCGGATATGAAAAGTAATTTTAAAAATCTAAAATAGAATTTTATCATTTTCTTTAATATGCACATCTAGTTCTTAAGTTTTTAGAAAAAATTACTTTTGAGAGAGAGTAGATTTTATTAGAACTATTATATGTATATCAACATATTTAATTCGGTTTGTGAGTCAGCAACATTTTGAAATATAATATAATTTTAATTGTTAATGCTCTCTTTTACTTGCAAATGCATCCTCATCTGGACAAAAAAATTACATGGCTCTCCTATACAAGTACCATGTCTTTATATCTTTTATATCTTTAGGTCACAACATGAGCAATATTTTCTATGTGAATCTCATTTACTCTTTGCTTATCTGGCAACCCCCTATTCATCCTTTAAGGTTCACATCAACCCCCAGCAGCTCAGGGATAATTAATTTCTAAATCAGTTGACTTCCCGTCACACCCTGGTTTATCTAGTATGATTATTTATTATTCTGTACAGTAATCATTCGTTTAATTTCATGACTTGTTGGCTGGTGGTGTGTGTGGGGAACTAATAGATTAGGAATCTTGTCTTATTCATTTTCTCCTCTTGTTATTTTATGCAGTACCTGAAAAATATTAGTTATTCAGCAAATATTTGTTTAGTAAGTAAATTTAATTCTCACACAATAATATAGAAATATTTAATTTATTAGAAAATTAAATATGGAATAAAATATAGTACATAATGGCATGCCATTTATTTTAATTGATCAAGGGAAAATGATATTCAACTATCTAATTAGAAATTATATTTATAGCCTTTTGGCCCCCTGATCACCAACATGGCAGTTGGCAAGAACAAGCACCTTACAAAAGGCGGCAAAAAGGGAGCCAAGAAGAAAGTGGTTGATCCATTTTCTAAGAAAGATTGGTATGATGTGAAGGCACCTGCTATGTTCAATATAAGAAATATTGGGAAAACACTAGTCACCAGGACTCAAGGAACCAAAATTGCATCTG
>CAUYRH010111640.1:0-14356 GCA_963574655.1 Perodicticus potto
GTAGTCCCAGCTACTTGGGAGGCGGAGGCAGGAGACTCGCTTGAGCCCAGGAATTGGAGGTTGCTGTGAGCTGTGGTGCCATGGCACTCTATCCAGGGTGACAGCTTGAGGCTCTGTCTAAAAAAAAAAAAAAAAAAAAAAGTCTCCTAATCTCTCAACAGAAAATATTTTTCCATATCTTTATGTATTCTTTAATTTACTGCAATGTTTTATAGTTTTCAGTGTACAAGTTTTGCACTTCCTTAAATTTATTCTTATGTATTTTATTTCTTTTCGATGCTATTTTAAATATAATTGTTTTCTTAATTTCACCTTCAGATTGCTTATTACAAGCTGTCTTAATCCATTTTATGTAGCTTATACAGAATACTTGAAACTGGTTAATTTGTAAAGAAAAGGAATATATTTCTTACAGTTACGGAGACAGAGAAGTCTAAGGTAGAAGGCTGCATCTGTTGAGAGCCTTCTCACTTGTGGATACTCTTCAGAGTTTCAAGGCACCACAGGGCATCACAGAGCAAGCACACCAAGAGTGTCCCTCAGTTCTCTCCTCCTAGTCTTATAAAGCCACCAGTCCCACTTCCATGAAAACTCATTAATCGATCAATCCATGAATGAATTCATTCACATGACTCAATCTCCTATTAAATGCCCCACCTCTCAATACTGCTTCATTGGGGATTAAATTTCACCATAAATATTGGAGGGGACAAATACTTAAACCGTAGCTCTAACATGTAGAAATACAGCTGATTTTTGAGTGTTGATCTTAAAGTCTGCAACCTTGCTAGATTTGTTTCTTATCTTTAATAGGTTTTTTGTGGATTCCTTAGGATTTTCTACATACAAGATCATGTTATATAAAAATAGTTTTGGTGACACCCATAGCTCAGTGTGTAGGGCGCTGGCCACATACACTGAGGCTAGCGAGTTCAAACCCAGCCCTGGCCGGCTAAAAGAAACAACAATGATGGCTGCAACAAAAAAAATAGCCGAGCACTGTGGCAGGTGCCTGTAGTCCCAGCTACTTGGGATGCTGAGGCAAGAGAATCACTTCAGCCCAACAGTTTGAGATTGCTATGAGCTGTGATGCCACGGCACTCTACCAAGGGTGACAACTTGAAACTCTGTCTCAAGGAAAGAAAAAAATAAGAAAAATAAAATATAGTTTTACTTCTTTTTTTTTTTACAACTGGGGTGTTTTTCATTTTATATATGTATGTATGAGACAGGGTTTCACTCTGTTGCCCTGGCTGGAGTGCAATGATGTCATCATAGCTCACTGCAACATCAGACTTCTGGCTCAAGCAACCCTGCTGCCTCAGCCTCCTGAGTAGCTAGGACTAAAGGCATGCATCTACCATACTTGGCAGATTTCTTCTATTTTTTGGTGGACATGGGGTTTTACTTTTGCTCAGGCTGGTCTTGAACTACTGAGCTCAAGCAATCCTCCCACCTTGGCTCCCCAGAGTGCTAGGATTACAGGTGTGAGCCACCACGCCCAGCCTTATTTATTTAATTAATTTTGCCCAAATGCCATTGGAAGAACTTCCAGTACAATGTTGAATATAAGTGATCAGAGTAGACATCCATGTCTTGTTTCTGATTTTAGGGGAATACTTTCAACTTTTTACCATTAAGTTTGATGTTGGCTGTAAGGTTTTCCCAGATGCTCTTTTGGGATTGAAAAAGTTCCTTTCTGTTCTTAGTCTGCTGAATGTTTTTATCATGAAAGAGTTTGAATTTGGTCAAATACTTTTTGTGTGTCTATGAAGATGATCATATAGTTTTTGTCCTTTATTCTATAATATAATTATTGCATTGATTGATTTTTGGATGTTACACCAACCTTGCATTATGGGATAAATCCCACTCTATTATAGCATGTACTCTTTATATAGCCGGATGTCATTTGCTAATATCTTGTTGAGGACTTTTGTGCCTGTATTCATAAGTGATATCGGTCTGTAGTTTTCTCTTTTCACTTTTTTTTTTGTAGAGACAGAGTCTCACTTTATCACCCTTGGTAGAGTGCAGTGGCATCACAGCTCACAGCAACCTCCAACTCCTGGGCTTAGGCAATTCTCTTGCCTCAGCCTCCCAAATAGCTGGGACTACAGGCGCCCGCCACAATGCTCGGCTATTTTTTTTGTTGCAGATTGGCTGGGGCCCGGTTGGAACCCGCCACCTTCGGTATATGGGGCAGGCACCCTATTCACTGAGCCACAGGTGCTGCCCTATAGTTTTCTCTTTGTGATGCCTTTAGTTTTGGTATCAGGGTAACAGCCTCATAGAATAAGTTGGGAAGATTTTCCTGTTCTATTTTTTGAAGAGTCTAAGGGTTTGTTTTTGTGTTTGTTTATTTGTTTTTTGAGGCAGAGTCTCACTCTGTTGCCCAGGCTAGATTGCGAGGGCATCAGTCTAGCAACCAGCAACCTCACACTACTAGGCTTAAGCAATTCTCTTGCCTCAGTCTCCCAAGTAGCTGGGACTACAGGTATGCACCACCAAGCTCAGGTAATTTTTTCTATTTTAGTAAAGGCAATGTCTTGCTTTTGCTCAGACTGGTCTTGAACTCCTGAGCTCAGATCCTCCCATCCTGGCTTCCCAGAATGCTAGGATTGTAGGTGTGAGCCACTGTGCTCAGCTAGTCTAGGGTATTCTTAATCCTTGATTTTGATACCTTTAGCTTTCCTTTTTTGTTGCTCTAGACTAGACTCCTTGAAGCTCTTTGATGTTCTCAGAATCATCCTTTTACTTCTGCTTGCATACTACCTCTTTGATTTCCTCAGGGCCTACTCTTTGTATTTCAAGGTGATAACGATCTCATTTGAAATAATATATATTTGTTTGTTTAAGCTATTTCTTCTCTTCTTCCAAGGAAACATGATCTATTTTGCCACAGTTTGTACTTTAATACAAATTAGCTAATGATTGTTAAATAAGGGAATATCAGTCTAACATGGAAAGCATCTTGCCCAACTTTTCGTCCTTGATTTTTCTAATAAAAGGGGAGCCGCAGCCGAGGTAAAAGAATTATAACCTTTATGAGGAAAGGAAATGGCTTTCAGCTCAGCTGCTGAACAGACAAAACTCCCAACATTAAAAATGAGCGCTGGTGCTCTAAGCTCCCTCCCCAAAGAGGAGCACCCCCAGACTTCCAGGGCTCTCAAATTTTTGCGGATTTCACTTCCTTCTGTGCCATCTCACTGGCAAGGAGCTCTACTTCCAGTACACGATCTCAGGACCCATAAGTTTGCATTTCTACTCTGTCGTTGTTTTACATATTCCCTGAAGCAGCATCTGGTCATAACTCACTGCAAGAGATAGATTTTTCCTGACTATTCCAATTATTGTTTTTCTCTTATGCTCTGGTTACAGAATGGCATAGCAGCCGGTAGTGGCTCAGGCCTGTAATCCTAGCACTCTGGGAGACCGAGGTGAGTGGATTGCTGGAGCTCAGAAGTTTGAGATCAGCCTGAGCAAGAGTGCCACCCCTTCTCTACTAAAAATAGAAAAAATAAATCTAGCTGGGCATCGTGGTGGGCGGCTAAGGCAAGAGAATCACTTGAGCTCAAGAGTTTAGGTTTCTGTGACTCCATGGCACTCTACCAAGGGCAACAAAATGAGACTCTGCCCCACCTCCCCACCACAATTTTTAAAGGCATTCCTCTACTTGTTAAGGAAGGGCTACCCTAGTCTGAGCCTTTGTGTAGCCCTGGCCAAAAACTGCAAGCAAAAAAAGGAAAATTTTCTTTATTAATAATCCAGTCCAGGCTTGACACCTATATCTCAAGCGGCTAGGGCGCCAGCCACATACACCGGAGCTGGCGAGTTCGAATCCAGCCTGCCTGCCAAACAACAATGACATCTGTAACCAAAAAATAGCCAGGCATTGTGGCGAGCACCTGTGATTAGCTACTTTGGAGGCTGAAGCAAGAGAATCGCTTAAGCCCAAGAGTTGGAGGTTGCTGTGAGTTGTGATGCCACGGCACTCTACCCAGGGCGACAGCTTGAGACTCTGTCTCAAAAATATAATAATAATCCAGCCTGATACAGTGGCTTCAGGCTGTAATCACAGCACTTTGGGAGGCAGAGGAAGGAGGAGTCCTTGAAGCCAGAAGTTCAAGGTTGCAGTGAGCTATAATCATACCACTGCAATCCAACCTGTGTGACAGAGTTAGACACTGTTTCAAAATAAAAAATTTTAAATTAAAAAAATAATAATAACAGCTAATGACCCTCAGTCTACCATGTATCCTGGTCCTCAGATGCTGTTGCTGCAGCTCAGTCCTCCATTGTGTGGTCATTACAAACCCACAAGACCATTTAGCTTTGGTTTAGCCAGCCCCAGGATTCCCCTCCAGTCTTGATCTTGGATCCTGTGTGGATTTGTTTTGTTTTGTTTTTATTTGGTTTGAGACAGAGTCTTACTCTGCTCTCCTGGGTAGACAACGGCGGCGCCATAGCTCACAGCAACCTCAAACTCTTGGGCTAACATGATCCTTTTGCCCCAGCCTCTGAGTAGCTGGGACTACAGGCACCTGCCACAATGCCCGGCTAGTTTCTCTATTTTTAGTGGAGACAATGTCTTGGTCTCAACCCATCTGCCTCGGCCCCCAAGAGTGCTAAGATAGCAGGCATGAGCCACTTTGCCCAGCCTGAGTGTGACTGCTTTAAAGATGCTGCCATCATCAATAAAGTTCATCTACTCAGGCACCAGTTCCTCTCCTAATAAACTTTTTTTTTTTTTAAGACAGAGCCTCAGGCTGTCACCCTCGATAGAGTGCCGTGGCTTCACAGCTCACAGCAACCTCTAATTCCTGGGCTCAAGCAAGTCTCTTACCTCTGCCTCCCAAGTAACTGGGACTACAGGTGCCCGCCACAACACCCGGTCATTTTTTGGTTGCAGCCGTCATTGTTTGGCAGGCCTGGGCTGGATTCGAACCCGCCAGCTCAGATGTACGTGGCTGGCGCCGAGCCCTAATAAACTTTTTTTTTTTTAAACCATTGTGCAGATGTTCTCAACCAGGGGCAATTTTGATCCCCAAGAGTACTATTGGCAATGTCAGAGACACTTTTGTTGGCACAACTGCGTGACAGGTTATGCTACTGGCTTTTGATAGGTAGAGGCCAGGGTTGCTGTTAATATTCCACAATGCATAAGGCTGCTTCTTCCCACAAAGAATTATCTGGCCCAAAATGTCAATAGTGCTGAGATTGAGAAAGTCTGCAGTGAAATGTTACTGATTTTTTTTTCCCAGTAGCAATAAATCCTGATTACATTTATGTCAACTCTATAGAACTGTAATTGAAGGTGGGGATCAGACACCGTCTGTGTCTTTACAGGTCCGTGCCTGTAAACTTAGTGCTTTAGGAGCCTCAGGAAGTCAGGAGTTCAGAGCCCAACCTGGTTTACAAAAAACAGAAAAAGTTAGCTAGAGATGGAGGTGCGTGCCTGTAGTTCAGCTACTCAGGAGGCTGAGGCAGTAGGATTGCTTGAGCCCAGGAGTTTGAGATACAGTGAGTGTGATGATGCTACTATACACTAGCCCAGGTGACAGAACAAGACCCTGTCTCAAAAAGAAAAAAAGAGATAGAGGAACAATTGTCTTTCCCCCACCCACCCCCAATTTTATTTTATTCTTCATTGAAAATAAAAGATTAAAAACCATTAAGTGCCTTGAAATATCAGCTACTGACATGATAACTTGTGTTCATATTTTCAATTTCTCCTCCTTAGGTCTCATGGTAGAATGGAGGACTTTACTAATGCTACACCTTTGGACACTGGGCCTTTCTATTTTTTTGATCAGGTAATAATACAACTCCATCTCGTCAAATTAAAATTTACTTTAACAAAAATAATTTGCTTTTTACCAATATTTTCTCCTACTTTTTAATCAGAAAGTTTTATTTTATTTCAGTGGAAACCTAAAAGGAAAACATGGAGTAAAAGAACCTGTGACAACCAGTTCTCCCACCTGAAATATATGTCAGAAGATGAGTGTTGGTAAAACATTTGCAATTACTCTTGAATTGCAATAATAAATGTTATTATTATGTTAATAATGAAAGTGTTAGTTGACATTTTCAAAGACTTATAAGATATCAAAGATCAATGTTACCACATTCCTCATCCCCTAAAAACTACACCAAGGAATTTCCATTTCAGATCTGACCATGCAGTCATCCAGAGAGCTTTATTTTAGTCAGATCAATGGTTAATTTAAGTATAATTAATTGGTCATATGAACCAGTCACCCTGGTTTCCTCGCTATTCTGCAGCAACCCAGCCCCACCGCTGCCTCAGGGGTTTACACTAGATGTCCCTTCTGCTTTCTGCACAGCTTCCTCCATGTTCCCTTTAACTGTTTGCTAAAATATTACAGTCACTGTGAGATTTTTCTTGATTATTCTATTTCAGATTTCTGCCCTATCCCACCTTGGCACTCCCAGTTCCCTTCCTAACTTAATTTTTTTATTGCACTTATTACTCTTTGGCATTCTAAGTGATATTCCTATTTATTTGTTTACCCTCTCTCCCCTCACAAGAGTATAAGGTCTGCAAGAGCAGAAGATTTTATACACGTCATCACTTTTCTATCCTCAGTCCCCAAAACAGTCTTAGCATATGGAATGTCTTTAACAAAGATTCATGATTAACCACCACAGAATTGTGTCAAGCTCACAAAGATGAATGAAATAGTGGAACTAGCCATTCAATAATTTTTTTTTACCCTCTACTTACTACAATTTCTTTACTTGTGAAGTGGAAATTAAAAATTGTCAATTATATCAGTGAACCTTTTTTTTTTTTTTTCTGTAGAGACAGAGTGTCACTTTATCGCCCTCAGTACAGTGCCGTGGCGTCACACAGCTCACAGCAACCTCCAACTCCTGGATTTAGGCGAGTCTCTTGCCTCAGCCTCCCAAGTAGCTGGGACTATAGGCGCCCACCACAATGCCCAGCTATTTTTGTTTTGCAGTTTGGCCAAGGCCGGTTTGAACCCGCCACCTTTGGTATATGGGACCTGCGCCCTACTCGATGAGCCACAGGCGCCGCTCTTATCAGTGAATCTTGACTGGGTCAATTTTGCCCCACAAGGCACATTTGGCAATGTCTGCAGACACTTTTGATGGTCACAACTAGGGTTGCCATTGTCATTGTGGGTAGAGAGCAGGGATGCTGCTAAACATCCTACAGTATGCAGGACAGCACCGTGCAATAGAAAATTGTCCTGTCCAAAATGTCAGTAGTGCCAGAGTTGAGAAACCCTGGTTTACATTAATCTGTATTTCTTTTTTGGAACTTGCTGTAACCAAAGCCACTGCAATTTATTGCTCTTTTAAAAAGTTCACTGTCTGAGCTCGGCGACTTTGGCTCAACGGGCTAAGGCGCCAGCCACGTACACCTGAGCTGGTGGGTTCGAATCCAGCCTGGGCCCCCCAAACAACAATGACGGCTGCAACCAAAAAATAGCCGGGCGTTGTGGTGGGCGCCTGTAGTCCCAGCTACTTGGGAGGCGGAGGCAAGAGACTCGCTTGAGCCCAGGAGTTGGAGGTTGCCGTCAGCTGTGATGCCACAGCACTCTACCCAGGGGGACAGCTTGAGACTCTGTCTCAAAAAAAAAGAAAAGTTCATTGTCTCCCTATTTCCTATTCTGTCTTAAAAGAAATTCAACATTACTCAATCATGTACATTCACAATGCTTAGCTTGTTACTGGCTCTCACGCAGTGCATGCAGACTGTCATAGGACAGTAAGCACGTGTAGGTGTCACAGAGCTCAAGGGGTCTATTGGCCACCCATCTTTCTCATTTGGTGCACTTGTTGGGAATGTATCAAACATTGCCTCTGCCCGCCCTGCTTGGAAATACCCTACTTCTTACAGTGGCTATTCTACTGTGCCATTGCACTGGGAATAAAATCCACAATTCTTACTTAACCTGCAAGGCCTTCTGAGATTTCCTTTCCTGTCTGTATTTTGACCTCCTTTCAGGCCACTTTCTGTGCCAATCCCTGCTCCCCACCAGGCAGTCTGGCCTCTGTTTGTTAACAACCAGGCCCATTCCTGCTTCAGGTTCTTTGCATTTGCGTTGCACTCTGCTTTGAATGTTTTCAATTATTTTATAGTTGGCTCTTTTTCATTATCATTTGAGTCTCAGCTCCAAGTAGCCTTCTCAGAGAGGCCGTCTCTGATTCACACTCCAAAGAAGCCAAACATTCATCCCCCACCCAAGCACTCTATTAAAAAGGCCTGTATTACTCTCATCATTTCAGTTATCAATCACTATCTGTGGTTCTTTCTTTAAACATATAATAATGTTTAAAGATTTTGAAATGCGAATCATTTAAATATCTACTCTTTTCTTGTTGCCTTTCCCTCAACTAGAATATAAAGTCCATGAAGGTAGAGATCTGTCCTTCCCACTGTCTCCCCAGCACCTAGAACTTTGTTTAATGCGTATTTGTGGAATGAATGAATCATTTCTCCACATGTGCTAGAGAGGTGCGGCTACTTTAAGCCTGAGCCAATACCGAGATCTATATGAATGATTATCTCTTTTTAAGATGGTTAGGTCTGGTTTTGAACTGGACAATCCATCATTTGAGCTTTCTATTTGAAAAATAAGCCACCATATAAATATTATTAAAATGCATAGCCAGGCATGGTACCTCATGTCTGTGATCTCAGAGTTTGAGACCCACCTGGGCAACATAGTGAGATTCTGTTTCTACAATAAATAAATACAATAAAATGCATACTCAATTTTTTTTTCTTGAGACAGAGTCTTATTGTGTTGCCCATGGTAGAGTGCAGTGGCATCACAGCTCACAGCAACCTCAAACTCTTGGGCTTCAGAGATTCTCTTGCCTCAGCCTCCCAAGTAGCTGGGACTATAGATGCCCGCCACAATGCCTGGCTATTTTTTGGCTGTAGCTGTCATTGTTCTTTGGCAGGCCCGTGCTGGATTCGAACCTGACAGCTCCAGTATATGTGACTGGTGTCCTAGCCGCTGAGCTACAGGTGCCAAGCCCGTATTCAATTTCTTAACCTTAGAAACCTCTGAGGGGGTATAATAATTGACCCCATTTTACATATGGTAAAACTGAGGCAGTTGATAAATGGTGTATATTATTATTGTAGAAACCACAGCCTTCATCATTTTATTTGAGTAATATTATGAATTCATATTTAGAGAATGCTACAAGGAAAAATACCCTAAATTGGGGATAACACAATAAATGCTGCATAGGACTAGTATTAGGCTTTGGTGAAATGATGTTCATGAGAATAACTTTGAAAGCTATAAAAGAATATTTAAATTTGATGAGTTATTACTATAATGATATGTTTATAGTTTTTGAAATATGAGACTTCCTTTTAAAAATATCAACATGAAAATATAATCAGTACTCAAAGATCAAAGATTTAAGATCTGCATTTAAAATTCTTATGCCAATTCAAATACCTTTTGATCTTTAAGAATGTTCCCTTTTATTACACATTAAACACTTAGTTGGGAAATCAGCGTTATTTTTCAAAATATGCTAACGGAACCAGAAGAATACAAGTAGCTCTTTAATATCATGGCTCATTTTATAAGAACTTAATTCAGATAAAACCCCGTCAGGTTTCACCATATTGAGCTGGTGAGAGAACATACTTTGAAATAGTAATGAGTGGGGCAGCTGCCTTACTTAGAATTCTTTGAACTGGTTTGGAGCACATTTCTGAAGACAGTACATTTAAAGTACTTCTGTTCATGCCTCTGGCAGTGCAATGAAATCAGTTTTGGTTTTGTTGTGCAGTAGAT
The DNA here is from genome assembly GCA_963574655.1 of Perodicticus potto. NCBI lineage: Eukaryota > Metazoa > Chordata > Mammalia > Primates > Lorisidae > Perodicticus > Perodicticus potto. The sequence continues at coordinate 9,822 of CAUYRH010111640.1, forward strand.
ATTTGTTGAATGAATGAATAAAGATTGTGACCAGATTTCAGATTTTAAGCTCCTGAAAAGGGAAAGGCTCTGTTGTCCTCTCCCTTTTTTTGCTTGATCATTTCTATGGGTTGGATGTTGGTCCTCTCCAAACCTCAAATTGAAATTTGATCCACAATGTTGGAGTGGTAGTACTAATGGGAAGTATTTGGGTCAGAGTGGTGATCTCCCATGCATAGATTAATGCTGTCCCTCAGAAGTGACTTCTCATTCTATTAGTTTCTGAGGAAGGTGATCATCAGAAAGAGCCTGGCATCTCCCTCCTGCCCCTTGCTTCCTTTCTTGCCATGGGATCTCTCCACATGCTGGCTCCCCTTCACCTTCCACCATAAGGGATTCAGCCTGAGGCCCTTACCAGACCAATTCTCAATTTTTTTCTTTTATTCATTTATATTTATATTTATTTATTTACTTATTTTCACACAGAGTCTCACTCTGTTACCCTGGGTAGAGTGCCCTGGTGTCCTTATAACTCACAGCAACCTCTAACTCTTGGGCTCAACTGATCCTCTTGCCTCAGCCTCCCAAGTAGGCTGGGACTACAGATGTTGATTACAATGCCCAGCTAATTTTTCTAGTTTTAGTAGAGACAGGGTCTCACTCTTGCTCAGGCTGGTCTTGACCTCCTGAGCTCAAGCAGTCCACTAGCCTCAACCCCTCAGAGTGCTAGGATTATATTCGTGAGCCATCATGCCTGGCCTTCTTTTTTTTGTTGTTGCAGTTTTTGGCCGGGGCCGGGTTTGAACTCACCATCTCCAGTATATGGGACTGGCACCCTACTCCTTCAGCCATAGGCACTGCCCTCTTTTTTTTTTTTTTTTTTAATGCCCAGTCTTAAACTTTCCAGCCATAGAATCCCGAGCTTAACAAACTTTTTTTCTTTATAAATTACCCAGCCTTAGGTAGTCCTTTATGGCAACACAAAATGAACTAAGATAATTACCTTCCAAGATTTTATTTTATCAACTATCTAGAGGCTTAGTGATATTTTTGATGCTTCTCAGTAAAGTGTTTGGGATATAAATGTTCTATATCCAACTCATGGTTCCTGTCTTGATAGAGAATTGCATAGAGGAAGGCTTGAACTTAATAAATTCTGCCATCTGCACCTAAATTATTCTCTTTCTTTCTTTATGCTAATATTCATTGAACTAATGTGTTCTAGAGAAGCATCAGTAAACAAAATAAAGTCTCTGCTTCATGGAAACTTCATGAGAGAAAAGGGAAACAAATAAAAGACAAATAAACAGGGCAGTGCCTGTGGCTCAAGGAGTGGGGCAGTCTTGAACTTTCCAGCCATAGAATCCTGAGCTTAACAAACTTAAGCTCAGGATTTGAGCTTGGCGGGTTTGAGCCTGGCCCTGGCCAAAACTGCAACAACAACAACAAAAAGCCAAATAAACAACTGTAGAATAACAGATAGTAATATGTACCTTGGAGAAAATAAGGCAGGTTTAAGGGGATGAAAGTGATGCTATTGGCTTGGCGCCTGTGGCTCAATGGGCTAAGGTGCCAGCCACATACACCTGAGCTGGCGGGTTCAAATCCAGCCCGGGCCCGCCAAACAACAATGATGGCTGCAACCAAAAAATGGCTGGGCGTTGTGGCGGATGCCTGTAGTCTCAGCTACTTGGGAGGCAAAGGCAAGAGACTCGCTTGAGCCCAGGAATTGGAGGTTGCTGTGAGCTGTGATGCCACAGCACTCTATCCAGGGTGACAACTTGAGGCTCTGTCTCAAAAAAAAAAAAAAAGAAAGTGATGCTATTTTATATGGATTGTTCAAAATCACTTCATTCCTGCACTAATATTTGAGCGGCAACTTGGAGGATGTGAGGGAGTGTGGGTGGAAAGCATCTTCAGTAGGTTTGAGGTCAAGAAGAGGCCAGTGTGGCTGAAGCATAATGAATTAAGAGATTAGAGAATGTCAAGAAACATCTTGGAGACCACCAGTATACAGGCTTTTATACTGGGTGAGATGGGAAGCCATTAAAGAGTCTGAACAGAGGGGAGTAGTGTGATCTGATAAAAGACCCGACTTCTGTGTTGAGATTCCATTTTAAAGGGTGGAATAAAGAGCAGAATAAAGACCAGACAAGAGGCTATGTCTAGTAATGATCCTTCTGAGGGATGATAGTAAATCAACTGGTAGTGAAAGAAGAAGAAAAGATTGCATCCTCAAGATATGTGTAGTTTACTGGATTTGACTGTGGAATGGATATAAGGTATGTGAGAAAGAGAGGAGTAAAGATAACTCCAGAGCCTTTGTCTTGAGCCATTGAAAGAAGATAAGTTAAAACTAAGAGAAAAATTTCTCTGTTAGGAAAAGCAGGCGTTCAGTTTTGAACATTGGATTAGTTCAATTTGAGATCTGTTAGATATGTTATATAGTAAGTAGAATATCTAAGTTTGGAATACAGGTGAGAGGCCGGAGCTGGAAATATACATTTGTGAGTTGTCAGGATGTAGATGGTATATATGTGTATATTTAGAGATGGGGTCTTTCTCTGTCACCCAGATTGCAGTGACTTCATCAAAGTTCACAGCAATCTCAAGTTCCTAGGCTCAAGAGCCTCAGCTTCCTGAGTAGCTTGGACTACAGGAACACCTAATTCAGCTAATTTTTCTATTATATCAGAGATGGCAGTCTCACTCTTGCTCAGGCTGGTCTCAACTCCTGGCCTCAAGTGATCCTCCCACCTTGGCCTTCCAGAGTACTGAGATTATAGGTATGAGACAGTAGCACCCAGCCTAGATGGTTTTTAAATCCATTTACTTGGATAAGATCACCTCCTAGGGAGTTTAGGTAAAGAGAAGAAAAAAAAATATGAGACAGAGAAGTTGACTCAGCGAAAAAGAAAAACCAGCTAAAGGCTGGAAAAGGAATAGCTAGTGAGGAAGGAAAGCCAAAAGAAAGTAGTGTTTGTGAAACCAAATGAAGAAATTATTTCAAGAGTGTTCAAGCCAAGCACAGTGGCTCACGCCTGTAATCCCAGCACTTAGGAGGCCAAGGTGGGTAGATTGCATGAGCTCACAGGTTCAAGACCAGCCTGAGCCAGAGCAAGACCTCATCTCTAAAAATAGCCATGTGTTGTGGTAGGAACCTGTAGTCCTATCTACTCGGGAGGCTGAGGCAAGAGAATCGCTTAAGCCCAGGAATTTGAGGTTGTGAGCTGTGACACCATAGCATTCTACCAAGGGAGACAGAGTAAGACTGTCTCAAAAAAAAAAATGGAGGTAAAGATGGAATTAGAATTCCAAGGAGTAATTCAAAAGATGTCTCAAGAATTCAACAAATTCAAAGACAAAATCACCAAAGATTTTGACACAGTGAGGCAAGAACTTGCAGCCCTCAAAATCTGAGAAACACAGTAGAATCCCTCAGTAACCGAATGGAGCAGGCAGAAGAAAGTATCTCTAACATTGAAGACAAAGCTTTTGAATGCTCCCAAACGCTCAAAAGAGAAGAGAAGTGAAGGAAAAAAACAGATCATTCTCTCAGAGCACTCTGGGATAATTTGAAGAGATCTAATATTTACCTTCTAGGAATTCCTGAAAGTGATGAGATTGATTCAAAGGATACAGATGCTCTTCTTCATGAAATAATCAAAGAGAATTTCCCAGACATCCCAAGAGATTCTGAAATTCAGATAGTAGACAGTTTCACAACACCAGCACAACTCAACCCGAATAAGAAATCTCATAGACACATTATAGTTAGCTTCACCAAAATTAATATGAAGGAGAAAATTCTGCAAGCAGCCACATGTAAGAAAACCATAACTTACACAGGGAAGGACATTAGAATGACTGCAGATCTATCTGCTGAAACCTTTCAAACTAGAAGAGGGTGGTCATTGACCTTTAATCTCCTTAAACAAAATGACCCTCAACCCAGGATCCCATATCTAGCAAAACTGGGTTTCATTTATGTTGGAGAAATTAAATACTTTAATGACATTCCCATGTTGAAGAAATTTGCCATAACTAAACCAGCTCTCCAGGATATTCTCAGACCTATCCTCCATAATGAACAGCACAATCCTCCACCACCAAGTAAATTTGCTCAGAAACTTTTGATCAAATTTCAATTTCCACAGTGGCAAAAGGATTAAAAATGTCCATTGGACTTTCAAAAAACTCGATACCCAAAATACTACCAGGCTTATCAATACTCTCAATTAATGTGAATGGCTTAAATTGCCCTCTAAAGAGGCGCAGGTTGGCTGACTGGATACAAAAACTTGGGCCAGACATCTGTTGCATTTAAAAGGTAAACATAGGCTCGGCGCCTGTGGCTCAACGGGCTAAGGCGCCAGCCACGTACACCTGAGCTGGTGGGTTCGAATCCAGCCCCAGCCCGCCAAACAACAATGACGGCTGCAACCCAAAAATGGCCGGGCGCTGTGGCGGGCGCCTGTAGTCCCAGCTACTTGGGAGGCAGAGGCAGGAGACTCGCTTGAGCCCAGGAATTGGAGGTTGCTGTGAGCTGTGATGCC
>CAUYRH010111643.1:0-11216 GCA_963574655.1 Perodicticus potto
TTTTTTGAGACAGAGCCTCAAGCTGTCACCCTGGATAGAGTGCTATGGCATCACAGCTCACAGCAACCTCCAATTCCTGGGCTCAAGCGAGTCTCCTGCCTCCGCCTCCCAAGTAGCTGGGACTACAGGCACCCGCCACAACACCTGGCCATTTTTTTTGGTTGCAGCCGTCATTGTTGTTTGGCGGGCCTGGGGCTGGATTCGAACCCACCAGCTCAGGTGTACGTGGCTGGTGCCCTAGCCCGTTGAGCCACAGGCGCCGAGCCACTCTTTTATAGTATTATCTCAAGTTCTCTTTTGTTCACCTGCCATTTGGAAAGCATGTGTTTATTTTAGCCACATTTCAATAAAGGTGAGAGGTGATAAATATCCAGTATATTACAGACATCACACTCTACCTTTGGCATTAATTCATTTTATGTTTTAGAACCTTTGAGGGTTATTCAACTTGAAACAAATCTGTGTAATTGTGTTGTTTTTCAGCTCACGTTTTCTATTGGCTTGTCCACAAGGAGGCAGTAAGATATTGTGGAAAATACAGTTGGCTCCTGAACTTGGAGCTGGGAGACCTTACTGGAGACAGATAGCTCCTCTGATCCTCAGTCTTTTCATCTGTGCAATGGGCGTAGCAGTCACAGAGAGCGAGCAGTCAGTGAGAATTTGCTATGTGCACTGCATCACATTAAGATTTTATTGGCATTCAATTTTCACCATGTTTGATCCTCATAAATAGTACATAAAGCGGGTCTTATAATTATCATGGTCTTCCATGCCCAAGCTCAGCTGGAAAGAGGCACAGCTGAGGTTTCAGTGTAAGTCTGTCTGATTTGCAGGATCCTGGGCAGATTACAGATGGTGTTGAAAAGTTGTTGACTCAGGACAAGTGCTCTTCAGAGAGTCAATGCCATCATTCCAAACCAATAGGAAGGTTTTGCCCATTATTTGTTCTGCAATAGAGGTTTAACAAGAGTGAAGAAATTAGTCAGGAATACCAGTCTTATGTCCAAAAAACAAACAAGCAAAAAACAAAGTGAGTAGAATCCTGCAAAACATGTACTCCGTGGACCCACGCTGACTTGTAGCTACTGCCTGTTAGTTTTTGCCAAAGGCTTACTAAACACCTGCTTGAGTAAGTCCTGGAACTGGGCCCAGGATTTAATACCTTCTGTCACTAGATTACAATTTTCTCTGTTGAGGGGAATTCCACTTAAAAAACACACATGAAAATGCAGAATATAAATGTCTTAACACAACAACTAAGAAAATGCCATGAAGGCTATGTTAACCAGTTTGATGAAAATATTTCAGATTGTATATGAAACCAGCACATTGTACCCCATGATTGCACTAATGTACATAGCTATGATTTAATTAAAAAAATAATAAAATAAAATAAACACATGAGTAGGCACTCTGAAAACTCTATAATGAGGATATTCTACTGGAGCAATGGCTGGGTTTCCCCAGCAACTTAGTGGTATGGGGGGAAAAAGCAAGAGAAGGGAGAAACAAAAGTTGAAAACCCCCCAAATATAGAGTTCAACTACAAGTCAGACTCTTTGTTCTCAGGTTGGAACACAAGAAATGTGAAGAAAGATCCCTACCCCCTCGAATTCTTTTATTTTCCACTAAAATCTTTTATCTTGTAGAAAATCAGAATTTCATCGTGAAAGCTTTCCAACACTTTTTAGCCATCTATTTTCCTCGAGCTAAGTGATAAATACATTGCCTACAAACTGGAAAGTAAAATTTTAAAGAAAAGAGCATAATTTTAAATTAATCATAAAAAGACTGGGGAAGCCCTGGCTGAAGACCTTTTACGAAAGGTCTAGACTAGTACTTCTCATATACCAAAAAGACTTGAGAAGTACAGAAGATTTAAAGAGATTCAAGAAACAAGCCAAGGAAGCATGGCTTTGGACGTGAGTCTCAGTTGGCAGCTTCTGAAGGAGTCTGCAGATGAGATACTAACAACATCGTATCAATGTCAAGTTCCTGTGGCCACATAAGAGGATCCCCTTCTTTCAGTGTCTTCTTCCTATGGCTTTTATCTATGTGCGTTTTAAATTTGTTGCAAAAAAGCGTTTTTAAATATCAGCATAGGGTTCAAACGCCTATATATTGTCTGAAAAATATATCCTTTCCAATTTCACTGTCTCACCTGCTTACCCCAACTTCACCATTCTGAATTTATATTCATTAGTTTTCATTCAACTAAATATCCCTTTGGAATGAAGCACAGTTTCAGCTCCCATGATAGCAGCCTTGTTTATTTTACGGACAACCTGGGAGCAACACCAGAGCATAGTGATTTAGGAATAGTGTAAGCTAAGAACGCCATTTTTCAGAAGTCGGCAAGACCACCCGTGCCTGTGACTGGGCGCTGCAGGGGATTTGCAGGAATGAGCTCTCAAAGCAGCATGTCTCAGAGCGTGGTTTCCAGACCGTGCGCCTCAGCGGTCCCTGGGTGCTGATTAAGCCGAAGGATCCCTGGGACCCACTCCAGAAGTACCGAATCAGAGTCCCTGGGGATTCAGCTGGGAAATCCACACTCTGAATACACTGCCCAGACGCTGCTTGTCATTCAGTAATGGACAAATATTTATTAGTCTCCTCCATGTCCCAGTTGCCACTCGAGACCCTGAAGATAAATGTGTAAAAACATCAAGTACGATGCAAAATTTAACAGCCACTTTGCAACTATGGCAGTGTCTTACCAAACTGAGCACAATCTCAGCACTCGACAGAGCAGCCCTGCTTGTGGTTTAACATCTACCAACGGCTTGGACGCTGACACCCACACCAGCACTTGGACACGGACATTTCTGATAGCTTTATTCATAATCGCCAAAACTCAGGAGCAACCACGATGTCTGTCAGCAAGTGAGTGGATGAAATGGAATATTATTCAGTGCTCAAAAAGAAATAGCTGTCAAGGCTTGAAAAGACACAGAGGAACGTGAGCCAGTGTGCAAAGGACACACGCCATCGGGCCTTCTGGAAAAGGCGAAACTATGAAGACAGGAACATCACTGGTTGCCAGGGGGCTGGACAAAGGGAAGGGAGGCTGAATGGGCATAGCACAGAGGGTGCGTAGGGCAGTGACTACTCTGTACGGTACCACCACAGTGACACGGCATTGTGTGCTCGTCTAAACCCACAGAGCGTGCAACACCGAGAGTGGACCCTCATGTCAACTGTGGACTTAGAGGAGCAGTTTTTTCAAAGAGCACCTTGTCAGTCTGTACTCACAAAATTATTTACCATCAGCAGCAGCACTTGGCAGCTATTTCTGGACTCATGGGGCTTAGAGTGGCACCAGCCCTTAAGGACAAATGTTTCAAGGGACAAGCATGAATTCAGCTATTCAGGATTTCATAAACTGAATAATCCAAACCTGCGGTCCAATGTTTTGATTAAAATTGTATCTACACAGAGTGCCAAAAGTATGTACACATGTAAAGAAAGGAAAAAAACTGTATTAAAATTGTAACGCTCAAGTCACATTTGATTTCTGCAATTATAAGAGATACAAGATAAAATATACAAGGCAAAAAATGTTCATATATATTGAGTATTACAGGTTTTTTTTTTTTTTGTAGAGACAGAGTCTCACTTTATCACCCTTGGTAGAGTGCCGTGGCGTCACAGCTCACAGCAACCTCCAACTCCGCGGCTTAGGCGATTCTCTTGCCTCAGCCTCCCGAGTAGCTGGGACTACAGGCACTTGCCACAATGCCTGGCTTTTTGTTGTTGTTGTTGTTGTTGTAGTTGTCATTATTGTTTGGCAGGCCCAGGCTGGGTTTGAACCTGCCAGTCTTGGTGTATGTGGCTGGCGCCCTACTTGATGAGCCACAGGCGCCGCCCGAGTATTATAGTTTTAATGCAGTTATTTTCTTTCTTAAGATGTGTACATAGCAGGTGCAGTGACTCACTCCTGTAATCCCAACACTCTGGGAGGCTAAGGTACCTGGATCCCTTGAGCTCGAGAGTTTGAGACCAGCCTAAGCAAAAGGAAGATCCCGTCTCTACTAAAAATATAAAAACTAGCCCGGTGTGGTTGCGGGCAACTGTACTTGGGAGGCTGAGGCAAGAGGATCACTTGAGCCCAAAGAGTTTGATGTTGCTGTGAGCTGTGATGATCCCACGGCACTCTCGCCAGGGTGACGGAGTGAGACGCTCTTTCAGTAATAATAATAACGTATGTACGTATGTGTACGTCTCACGTGTCTGTCTACATACACATGGTTATATACGCCATACGTTGGTAATGAGATCGTCAGCATGAGGTGTGAAGCGAGGGGAAACCAAAGAGGAAAGAGCAGGAGCCGCAGGAACCCATAGCAGACCTACGTTCTCACATGGAGTGTGGACTGCGTGCACCATCACTTCAGAGAAGTAGGAAAGGGAAGAAGTAGACTATCTAGTCCCAGTATTGGCAAACGAAGCATCTGGGGCAGGGAGAAGACAGTCTCATTTTACACTGGAAGTACTGGCTTTTGACATCCCGCCTCTCAGGGCTGCAAACACCACTTTGTTAATGCAGGTGTACAGCTGCAAGGGGAGCAGTGGGAACTCAAAATCGGCCTGTGGAGGCAAGACCGGACATGAGGATGCAGCAACTGGACTTAATTAGAGCAAGGAACGGGACTGAGGAAAATCCCCTGCGCCATGCGTTGACAACAGGCTGCCTGACAAGCAGATTCCAGGGGGGCACGTGGAAGGGTGTGCGGGGTGGCGGGCTCTCGAGAGGGTTATGGAATCTGGGGAACTAAACATGAAACACTCGGCGAGCAGGGGTAAAGATTGGGAGTGAAAAGCCTCTGAGCCTAAATTCCAAGGGATTTGATGGCCGTGTTCAGCCAGGAGAGAGAAATAAGCTAGAAGCAGAGACATGACAAACAGGAGTGAAGAAGAAAATACAAGGGCAAGGAAAAGAAAAGGGCCTGTAAGATACGTTATAAATCAAAACTGTCAGTGCCACGCGAGGAGGATGGAAAAATAAAGTAGGAGGTGGGGAGAAAATGACCCAACAAGTGGACATTGACGAGGGAAGGATGGCAGGAGGTTCGGAGGCACAGTAACCAGCTTCCAGAATGAGCCGGCCGCAAGAGGTCGGCAGAAAGGAAGTGGTGTCCCCCTCAGGGTGGGGGATGACAGGACACGTAGGTATTTCTGGGATACGAAAAGGCAGCTCCTGAGCACACTCTGTCACACACAGACCCACACACGCTGGGAGCAGAGGAGCTCGGAGAAAGCAAGCATCTTAGTGCGCTAGCCGGGAGACGAGAATGAGTAAGACACGGTACTGTGTGTTTGCACCTATGCAAACATTGATTTAGAGTAGGATACTTCTATGGAGTTTGTCACAATTAATAGAATTGGTCACTGCACTCTCCAGTTTGTTTTTCTGAATAACCTTGTCCTCTTAGAGTATATAAAAGATACATAATAGTTATGACACTCTTTGAGAAATTTAAACACATACCATCTGGCCTTATCAGTTCTGGTAATCTTCAATTGCAATGTTCAGATATTTATTTCATGATAAAATTGAATTTGTTTTTAAATATCACTGTCCTGAGTGGAAATTATTTATTTTTAGCGATGTTTTTCTGTGAGTCAACACAGCTTTGAAGATGTTAAATGATAAGGATATTTACTAAAACCAGAGGGAACAAATAGAAGGGGCCAGTATATTATATCCAAGTACATAGATCCCTCTTCAGGAAATAATTGTGCCGAGCATTGAGTTTTAAATTGCCTTTTTCAGTTATTATATCCTTCAGGGGTGCTATAAAGAAGGTGGAACAGGAAATGATGTATCCTCACAGATTACCTGTATGTTACAGCAACAAGTACTTTCCCGTATTGTAATTCATATTTAAGATTATGGAGATCATTATTTCAATATTGATGAGTAAAATTAAGTTGCATTAATAATAATGATGGTGACAATAGCTTTAAATCAATTTCATCTTTTGTCTATATTTATGTGCAAGATAGAAACTGCAAAAAAAAAAAAAAGAACAGAACGATCGAACAATAAATTAATAGAAACTAATCCATAGAAACAAGTTAGAATTCACAGATTTGTTATAAATGTATTATTCTATGCGTTCAAAAATTCAAGAATGAGAAGAAATAGCCTGAGTGCCTATGACTCAAGCAGCTAAGGCACCAGCCACATACACCTGAGCTGATAGGTTCAAATCCAGCCGGGGCGCCAAACAACAATGACGGCTGCAACCAAAAAATAGCCGGGCGTTGTGGCGGGCGCCTGTAGTCCCAGCTACTTAGGAGGCAGAGGCAGGAGAATCGCTTGAGCCCAGGAGTTGGAGGTTGCTGTGAGCTGTGATGATGCCGCACTCTACCAAGGGTGACAGCTTAAGGCTTTGTCTCCAAAAAAAAAGAATGAGAAGAAACAAAAACAATCCCATAAAATTTTCAGAGATGGAAACCAGTGTCTGAGGTGAAAATACACTAGGTAGAATTAATAGCCAATTAATTCTAATTGAAAAAGAAGAGTGTGTAGTGAATCTAATGATGTAGAAGTGGAAACTATGAGATTTGAAACACAAAAGAGAAAACAAGATGTGAAAAGGAAAAGAGCAGCCGTGAGCTCAGCAACAGCTTCAAGTTATCAGGGGTTGGACGCGTCCGTTTTAAAGTACAGACTTTTAATTACGTCTCGTGTATTGCTGCCTTCCGTCCAGACTATTCCTTGTTCAGAGTGTGCGGACAGTAAGCTGAGGCTGTACCAGACTCACAGAGCGGAGTGGTGGGGACTCCGTGATTCAGAAATCTACCCACTTTCTACATAGACATCTCAATAGTCTTACTGTTGGTCCAGCCGCACCGTGGCATAGAGAGGTGACTTGGTGTCTAAGTTTTGGGCCTTTAGTGGTTATTAATGTCTGTTCTAGAGCAAGAGTTTCAGTCTATTTAGTGAGTTACAATATGCCCACATACTTTAGAGCAGTGATTTGCAACTGGTGCGCTGTGAGAGGATCTTGGGTGTACCGAGAAAAATTTTAAAGATCATCAATTAAATTATTCTCAAAGAGGTTGAAAGCATAGCAAGTATATTCTTTTTTAGTCACTTTTTTTTTTTTTTTTAGACAGAGTCTCACTATGTCAACCTCGATAGAGTGCTGTGATGTCACAGCTCACGGCAACCCCAAAGTCTTGGGCTTAAGTGATTCTCTTGCCTCAGCCTCCCAAGCAGCTGGGACTATAGGTGCCTGCCACAATGCCCAGCTATTTTTTTCTGTTGCAGTTGTCATTGTTTAGCTGGCACAGGCCAGGTTCGGACCCGCCAGCCTGGGTGTATGTGGCTGGCGCCCTACCCACTGAGCTAGAGCTGCTGCCAAGTCACTCTTTTTTTTGATCAACATAATTGAAGTGTGCCATGGAAATTTAACTATAAATCCATGTGCCGTGAGATGAAAAAGGTGGAAAAACACTGCTGCAGCCCTCCAAAATATTAACCTTTCCTCAGCTGTTGATTATCTGTCTTGTACCCTGTGGATCTATTTTTGGTCCCCAAAATCTTTATCACCAGAGTCAAGAATAGTGGCTTAACAAATGGTTGGATTTATCACAAATATGCAGAAATTATATAATTTCTTTAAATAGTTTTCAAGACAAAAATGTGCCTGTCAAACTTTATAGTTACCTTACTTTTTAAGGATGGTTTTTACTACCCTCATAAGTGAGTGTTGTAAATGCCTACTGAATTTTATGTCACAATCACCGTTTCTCAAAACTCTATTTAGTGCTATACTCTTTTCTGGAACTTACTATCAAAAAGGAGAAATTTAATTATTTTTCTTCCTTCGTACAATCTTCAGATAATATTCTTGCCCTGCCAGAGGATTATATTTTTTTCTTTGATAGTGTTCATTTTTAAAAAACATAATCACCAGGATACATGGCTACTTTTAATTTTGCCTGTTTCTCCACGCGTTCTGAATGAAGCCCCTTTCTTGGGGCTCTCTGGCTCCAGCATTGCTTAATGTGACTTTCCTTTGCCCGGTTATAACCACATTGCGTTTCCAGGGTCTGTCCTCTGTTACACATCTTTCTCACTAACTCCGTTCTTTAAAAATGTGAATTACAGATGGTACTCTAAATTCCATCTTTCAATTCAGCTTTGTCAGTATTTACTGCACACTTTTCTGTTCTAATTGCAATTTTAGATATTCGGAAACCATTTCCATTTAATCTCACACATTCTTGATCCGGTTGCTGTCTTTTCACAGCTACTCTTGCTTTAGAATCCCTTGAATCCTGTTGGCAGTGGCTGCGAGGGTATCTCGGAGGCCTCTAACTGCATCGGCACAGTGCTGTTTCTGTGTGCTGATTGATCACTATGGAAAGAGGCTAATGTTTTGTCTTGTCTTATCTTTTCACCTTTGAGAAGTTGTAATGCACTCTGGCAAAATTTCCTGGGTTCCCAGGTTGAGTGATCAGTGTTCACATGAAGGAAACAGGAAAGACACATCAGGTTTCCTGCAACGTCACTTTCCTCTGTGGGCAGGGCCGTGGCCCCTGGGCGGTGGGGAGGAGGGGGGGTGTGGATGGACTCTAGGGCTGCTGCAGCCAAGGGCCTTCCTGCTGAAAAGCTGCTTGTTTCTTTGTGTGTTTTGTGTGGCTGTTGGTAATTAGACAGAGCACAGGCTGTGTGCCATTAACTCGTAGCCTCCCAAGGGGCACAGTCCCCCATTTCAAGGACTTTGCACTCTCTGCTATATATATCAGGGGGACAGGTGCCCTTAGGGCTAGGACCCACTCTAAACAGTCTTGTCCCCCAATCACTTTGCAAAGTGCCCCAGGATGGTCTTTTCCCCGCACAGTGGCTGCTGGCCGCTGCCTGTGGATTGTAGCCTCCTGGCAGGTGCCGCTTCCCCTTCACCGTGAGCTGCAGCTGGACGGCCCTTTCTCTCTCCTTATCCTCCATTTTGTAAACTGTATGAGAGAAGTACTGATTCTCCCTTTCCAGAAATAGATTCATTTTAGTTATACATCCTTCGGTTGTTTGTATCGAGACTGAAAAACAAAGGAAAGGAGGAAAGTGAATTTAGCTCAGTTGAGCAGAAAATCTCTGCAGTTGGGTCGTGTTTATTTAATCTGGGCTAATCGGCTGCAGTCTCTCCCATCTACGTGCAAGAGACTGACCCCTCTGATCATCTGTAGTGCTCTCCCTGCACCCCTCTCTAATGTCATTAAAGCCCTCTAGATAAGGTGGCATTAACAGACATATTTCATATATGTGTGAAAGCCTCTCAGACCATTGGCCACCTGCTGCTGTGGCCCACACTCAGGGACTCTTTCCTGCACACGTCACTCCGTACGGGAAAGAAGCATGACTACTCTCAACGTGCCTTTGCTGTTGCAGAAAGAGCTGTGTATTCTCCAAAACCCTCTGGCTTTTCCAACCAGGCGCAGAGCCACCCCCCTGCTGCCGAAGTGAGGCTTCATCTCCCAGAGTCATTGGCTCCTCCTGCCTTCCGACTGCAGACACAGAAAGCTGTGTACCATGACGTTTTCACCCATGGGAGACAGAAGACAGAAGCTCAACAATAAAGTTGTTCCCCTTCCTCTCTGCAGTGTATTCTTCTAACAATGTCTCCACTCCCCCTGTCTGCAGATGTCACGTGGGGCTGAGGGACCATGCCTACCAATCCACTCATTATGTCCCTGACTCGCTGTCACACAGAGGCCAGTGCAGTGAGGAACCACCTTCTTTGCCCTCAGTTGCTTTAGTCTGGGAAGCACCTCCGACATAAAGCATCTAAACAATCCCTTCCTCAAGCTCTGTTTTCTACTGAAACCAGGAGTAGACATACCATTTGCAGAGAATTTCCATCTTAAAAAATATCAAAATCCTTAAGGAGAAGGAACAAGAAATTGGAGATGGACCCACAAGCCCCTTTGAGAATTTCTTTTCTTTTCCGCCTGGGGTCTCCAATAGGTTTGAAACTTCTGCGTCCACGCTCTGTGACATCCACATGTTCGGTCTTATTCCAATTAACTACATGGGACCATCACCAATAGTAAGGATAGAGCTATTAAGTAGGAAAATAATGCTAGCTTTTGAAGCTTTTCTCAGGGTGTCATTCCTGCCCTACTGTATTAATAAAGCTACTGTGGTACCAGAGAAATGGAAGGGTTACTCCATTATTTTGCCAGGACTGCCATGACAGTCATCTGATTAGCTTAAAAAAACATAACTATTTTCTTACGTTCTGGAGACTTCAAGTCCAAGACTAAGGTGTTCGTAGACGTTCTTTCCTTGCTGTGCAGAGGTCTGTCTTCTCCTTGGGTCCCCACACCCTTTCTGTGTGTCTGTGTCTTGAGCCTCATTCTTACAAGGATACCAGTCAGATTGGATTAGAGCCCACTCTAATGACCTCGTTTTACCATAATCCCTCCCTGTAGAAACCCTATCTCCAAATACAGTAACATTCTGAGATATTGGGGACTAGGGCTTCAACACATGAACTCTGTGTGGGACATGGTTCAGACTCAGACAGCTGTGTCTGTAAATACTGATCCGGGAGACCAGAGAATTGTTGAATTCACAGCAAAGAGGAAAACTTTGGAGCCCAAGTATCAGTCAGTAGCATTTGTCGTATGCAATAGCCTAAAAGAAAAAGGAAATGATTTAAAAGAAGTGGCTATGATTTATGAAATCAGGAAACAACTAAAAATTCAGGACAGAACTGAAAAGGTATAGGGCAGCTCCAGAGAATCTATGTAGCAGGAAATACTAATTTCCCTCACAGGGCCAGTCTGCTGCTGGGATGAATGGGGACGACCACCTTCCTTTTGTGTAAATAGGAAGGTAACCTAGTAGCCTCAGTCATTCATTCTTTTTTTTTTTTTTGCAGTTTTTGTCCAGGGCTGGGTTTGAACCCACCACCTCTGGCATATGGGGCCAACGCCTTACTCCTTTGAGCCACAGGCACCACCCACAGTCATTCATTCTTATTCCCTGACACCCTCAGCAGAACTGCTCGCAATCTGAGAGGTGTGTTGCTCCAAAAAGCAGCCGCTATCGTAGTCCACTAGGAGAAATGGATGCTTGATTGCAAAGCAAGAAAATAATGAAGAAGGAAGGAAGGAATGAAGGAGGGAGGGAAGAAGGAAGAGGAAGGATGATAGAAATAAAGGGAGGGAAGGAGAGAGGGAGGGAGGGAGAAAGGAAGGAA
>CAUYRH010111644.1:0-12152 GCA_963574655.1 Perodicticus potto
GGGCGTTGTGGCGGGTGCCTATAGTCCCAGCTACTTGGGAGGCAGAGGCAGGAGACTCGCTTGAGCCCAGGAGCTGGAGGTTGCTGTGAGCTGTGATGCCACAGCACTCTATCCAGGGTGACAGCTTGAGGCTCTGTCTCAAAAAAAAAAAAAAAAAAAAAGAAACCGCTTCATTCTTAGGGTGAGCCGACATCCTGGTTTATGCCCATTGTCCCAACATAATTATAACTGTACTTTAAAGGAATCTTGGTTTGCATGATAAATTATATATTCTCTCTATCTATTTAAATATCAAACAGTTGATCAGTTTTTCCCTTTGTCTGTAATTAAGTCTTACAGATAAATACAAAAAAAAACAAAAACCCTTGGCTTTTAAAAAATATTCCAGTATTTATGTAGTTTGTGAAAAAGGAAGTTAAAATTCTTCTTACTCATCCTGCTTGAACTTGGCTTGCCACAGGCAAGCATTTGTTTGTGATGGTAAGTCAGCTCTTATCTTCCAGAACCATGAAATTGTCCTGATCACAATTTTAATTTTTTAATTAAATCTGCTAAAATTTAACTGTAACCTATGTCTTTGTTGGTGATCCAAGGTTCCTGGATCTAAATCAACTTATCTTCGCAGCAGTCTCTTTTGCCTTTATATAATTTACTTTTTCTCTTTTGCTTTTGTGGTTGGAAACTGCTCTTCAAATAAAGAGGATGTTCACATCTTCTCTCTACATTAGCAGTTGATGATTAAGTTTCATCTTTGTATATTGGCCTGCAGGTGTTTGCCAGGCCTTAGTTCTTCCTCATCTGTTATTGAATCATCACGTTGTCTTCTTCTTCTTCTTTTTTTTTTTATAGCCATTCATTCCTTTATTCATCTCTCATTTCTTTCATTGTTAGTTGTAATTTTTTCTTACTCATTTTCAAGATCTCCTAGAGGTGCTTTATTCCAGAATTCAGAATAGTCAGTAATTTTAAGTGCCTTTCAGGTACTTTTACAAGTTTAGGTCCTTTAGGTCTAATATATAAAGAATGTATTTTGAGTTGGCCTTTTTAAATACATATTTAATCTCTTTTACATCCTCAAATCGAATTTCAGTGTCTTTTACACAATATCTAATGAGGTTTCTCTTCCTGCCCTAATCTTTCCCTTTGTAATGTTACCATGTTAGCATATATGCTTTAATATTCTACTACAAAAAAAAAGATCTCTTTACCTTTTGATTGATTTGAAATGGATAGGACACAACATTTTTACCTGTTTTCCTTGGAGTAGCCAAATTTGGTAGCTCAATTCCTAGTACAAATTCTCAGTGTGCTATTTAGTTAGAAATACGGTTTGGCCAGTCTTAGAAGTGACTTTTCATAGTTACTGTACATAGCATTCAGTCATTTTCATTGTGTATGCCCATTTTTTAATGATAACAAGATAAATAAGATCGATTCCACTCTGCTAAAGTATAACATGGATATTAACATGTTAAAACTATTTTGGCCTTCTAAAAGTGTGACCTCTAAATTTAAGCCAAATTGGTTAATTAACTCTTAGGGAGAAGAGAGTTAACCTTCCACAGTAAATAGCACTTTTGAAAATACATATCCACAGAAGACAGATGCCATCAGTAAGCTATTCTATGACAGTCGCAAAATTCGTAAGTTAATTGGGCTAGAAAAAACAGCATTCAGGAGAAAAACTTGGGTGGAGTAATAGGAAAGTTTGGTAGAAGAATTAAGGTCAGAGAAGTGACTGGGAGTGGTTAGGAAGGGCCATTCTTAATGAAAAATGCCTTTGTCTACTTGCTGCTTTTCTATTGTGTTATTTTTTAAACAGACATTTTTCTCACAACACACACAACAAAAGGAAACGAGAATAAAGGTTATTGCTAAATATATAGGCCATTGTTGGCTCGGCGTCCACCATCTTGCGATAGCTTATTATTAGTGGTAGGCATTGGAAGGATGTTGGCTTGATAAAGTCTAACCTTTAAACCACTTCCCTAACATGATTTTTCTAATATCTTCAAAAGTTTCTGAGGCTTATCTCATTCTGATCTTGTCTGGAATTGTGACAAATGCCTCAGGGAAGTGGGAAGACTATAACCTGTCCCCAGAGATTTATAGCATTTCAGGCATCACAAATCCTGTAAGACATTTTCTTTTTAAGAATAGATAGGACTCTATTAAGAGTTTTTATATTTCCAAAGTTAGCAATATTCTCACTAGTTATCAGAACTTCCGAAAGGACTGTGTTGTTTTGCATGAGGCTTTTGACCTGATAAGATTAAAAGGGTGTTTTTCCTAGAATCAGATGTATGTCCTGTCTTTCTTTGTAAAGTGTGGTAGCCATATGTGCAGTGACCGTCCAAGGCTGGAGAGACTAGCTTCAGCCATGGCAAAGCACAAAAGTAATGAAATGACTGCATAGTCCAGAGTAAAACATAGAAATAATAAATGTGAGCCTTTTATGGATCCTCTTTCTCACTATCCACCCAATCCAATGAATAATCCCAGACAACAGAAATGGTATAAGTTTGCATACTGACTTCAAAGAATACAAATACCTAAATATAGAAAAGAAAGTTCCCATTTATCTGTGGTATCCAAAAATTTAATTCTCCTCCTTGAGTTTGAAGAGCTAGTTCTTGTTCATTTCTATTCCAGTACATAGAGAACTATTGGTTAGCACATTAATTTCATGAACTAATGTGTAGGATACATGGGTGTAATTGTTTTATTTGCCTATAATTTATGTATCATATTAAACCTTTCAGCACAGACTCCAGACTTCACACCTGGAATGTAATGTGCCCTGCTGTTGGAACTTGATAAAGACAGGGCTCATTGATTGAATCAGGCAGAATCAATACCAGAGACAAGGGATGGGTCAGTTGCCTGTATTTCAGGAAAGAAAGACCAAGACATTCCTCTGAGCATGGACAGTCTTGACTGGGTTTTATTTTGGTACATGTTAATTAGGAAGGTACTAATTAAGCATGTTAACATCAAAATAACCCTTCTGAATTTAAGATCTCTTACACCTTAGATGGCTTGTATAGGTTAATGTTATTTTGTAAAAACCACCAGGAAAACAGTTTGAAACAAGATACGATGGCAGTGACAAGGAAGAAAAAGTGATCCCTTTGTAGAAATTTTGATGTATGTTTTGCCATTCACAGAGGTCTGAGCTCATGGTTCTTTTTTTTTCTCATACATACACACACACACACCAGCTCTAGCCCCTCTACAGGAAAATGAAGTTCTTTAAAAGAAAATAAGGTCATAAAAACCAAGAAAGAGCACTTTATTACTTTCTGTAAGAGGATTTTTAAAAGAGAGTGTTACTTTGTAGTTTAGGAACCCAAAGGCTCGTCCCCAAGAGCCTGGGGTCTAGGGCCCGCTCACGGCTGGCATTTGCTGGCCCAAGCTGGAGCTGGCGGGGGGACCCAGACAAGCAACGTCCTGTTGGAGGCCTTCACTGCATTTTCCACAACAGCACCGGAATTTTCCTAAGGCAATTTCACATCTGGAATTTTAAAGAAAGTTTGCCCTTCAATAAAATGGTAGTAAATCTTAGGAAACATTGTGCCTTTTTTCTGTTGTTGTTTTAATTAACCTGGCGTTTCTCTACCAAATCATTAACAAATTGTTGGTTATTCCCTCCCCTTTTCGCCCTTAATGGTAATAATGGTCAAAGAGAAGAATTATGAAGTGGTTTCTTTGTATGTTACTTTTGAATTAAGGTGGCAGAAATATTTCAAAGATATCATTTACACATTTCTTACATAAGAATATGTACACATCAGAGTATGTAAAATAGTGTCATCTTATTATGAAGATGTATAGTTTGTGTGGTTAAACAACATTGAAACACATTTCTAATAGGTGCCTTGTGTGTGACGTACATTTCTCCAGTCTTAAAGACAACTGGTTAAAGACTGTTTTACTTGGAAGCCTGATTCCAAGGCTGTTATCACTCCAATGTGCCAATTACTAAGCATGTGAAGTGTCTCTAAAAGCCAATTTTAATGACTCTAGTCTGCTATTAGAATAGTCTAATCAAATTCTGACAGCGACAGTTTCTTATTTTAAAATGTCAAAGCTGTTCTCTTTTTGATTGAAAAAAATGGTGATGATTCTGGAATAAGTATCTTAGCATGTGTTTTCAGGGGCCTTTTTATATAGAGAGAAAACCTTTGCATGGTTACACAAAGCAGTCATGAAACCTAAAATTTTGATTTGCCAGTTTTATAAAAATAAGATGCCTCCCACAGAAACCTAAGAATCGTAGTAAATCAAGGGTTCCGTGAGTTGTGCCTGAGAGATAACATAAGGTTAGATCCTTCTAACTTCTAAAGCAGCGGTTCTCAACCTGTAGGTCGCAACGCACAGGAATTGTATTAAAGGGCCGCGGCATTAGGAAGGTTGAAAACCACTGTTCTAAAGCACCTTTTTTTTTTTAGAGACAGAGTCTCACTTTGTCACCCTCGGTAGAGTGCCAGGGCGTCACAGCTCACAGCAACCTCCAATTCCTGGGCTTAGGCGATTCTCTTGTCTCAGCCTCCCAAGTAGCTGGGACTACAGGCTCCCGCCACAACACCCAGCTATTTTTGTGTTGCGACTTGGCCAGGGCCGGGTTCGAACCTGCCACCCTCAGTATATGGGGCCAGCGCCCTACTCACTGAGCCACAGGCACCATCCCTAAAGCAACTTTTAAATGGACAAACATGGACATCTTTAAAAATCAGAGCAATTTCAGAAAGGAAAAGAGGATTCTGTGTGAAGGGGTGATATAAAATCTGGAATTCTGTTTGCTGGTTGGATTCTTGATTTCCCTGCAGTTTTTAAGGGACCCACATATTGTAGCGAAGGATGTGGACTGAGATTGTCTGGTCCTCTCATACAGAGAGAGACCAGAACTATTGAACTTGCAAGTCATTTGGAATTTGAAATGCTTTTTACTGAACGATGTGACCAGTTCTAATCAGCTGGCTCCCTTCCTTTGGCCCCTCTCATCGCTCTTTTTTTTTTTTTTCTTTAGAGACAGAGTCTCATTTTATCACCCTCAGTAGAGTACTGTGGCGTCACAGCTCACAGCAATCTCCAACTCCTTGGCTTAGGCTATTCTCTTGCCTCAGCCTCCTAAGCAGCTGGGACTATAGGCACCTGCCACAAGGCCCAGCTATTTTTTTGTTGCAGTTTGGCCAAGGCCAGGTTTGAACATGCCACCCTCTGTATATGGGGCCGGTTTTACTCACTGAACCACAGGTGCTGCCCCAAGGCCCCTCTTATCTCTTTATCAGAGACTTACTGAGTGGCTCCTCAGGGGACACTGGTTCCCAGGCCAGTCTCCAAAGAGTTTAAAGCAGAACGCACATGTGTTGAATAAACTGACTTGATTTTAAAAGTATTCAAACATTGTCTAGAGCTTGAACCGCCCCACCCACATCCCCAAGGCTAAATAGAGCCACCAGTCACCACTTTGGTAGAAATTAAAAGGCTGTTCCTTGGTCTTTGTCCTGTATTAAAGCATAAACTCTCTGTAGGAAGGGCAGTGTCTCATTCTAGCCTGGGTGTCTGGCATATTGTGAGTGCTCAGAAATACTTTTTGAGCAAAGGTATTTGTGAAGTACATTCAGGTTTACAAAACCCAAATTTCTGCATCAACTGTTTTAAGCCCTCTTTGCAGCCCATGATGCAGTTATACAGATTAGAAGATGAAAGGCTGGGCCCAGTGGCGTGCACCTGTAATCCTAGCATTCTAGAGGCTGAGGTGGGTGGATTACTTGAGCTCAGGAGTTCAGACCAGCCTGAGCAAGAGTGAGACCCCATCTCTACTAAAAATAGAAAAACTAGCCAGCTGTCGTGGCAGGCACCTATAGTCCCAGTTACTGGGGAGGCTGAGGCAAAGAGGATCCCTTGAGTCCAAGAGTTTGAGGTTGCTGTGAGCTATGACAGCCCAACACTCTACCCAGGGTGACAAAGTGAGACTCTGTCTGAATAAAACAAAAAGAAAAGAAAGAAAATTAGGAAGTCAAGGATTGACTGTGAGGACATTGTAATTATCGAACCTATTCATTCAATCAATTAATAAAGATTTATTGAGGCCTGACTTCATACTGATGCTATTTCCCAATTAAGGACCAGGATCAAGACCCAAGAGCACAGACTTAGAACCAGACAGCCAGTGTTTGGACCCCAGCCAGGACGCTTAGACACTGAGTCAGCTAGATAGATGATCCCTGGCAGACCATGGGACCTCCTCTGTGTAGAGAGGATAATGACAGTCCCTCCCCTTGCAGACTGGCTGTGAGGATTAAATGAACTGCTTTATATTAAACGCTTAGGCTCTGTGTAGACACTGGTGATTATTGCTGTGACCGTGGGTGTGGTGGTTATTAGAAGGGCAAGGATGACGTTGTATTGCCAAGCAACAGGACAGGAGGGAGGAGCCCTTAAGGCATTTAGGGCTTTAACTTGGGACTTGAGCTCTGAAGACCTTGAAAGGGGAGGGTCAGAGGAAGTCTGTAGCTTTGGGGATTGTATTTGGCAGCTGAATGAGGTGGTAAATGTTTGCTTACCTTCAATGTGGAATTAAGAGATACATAATATCACAGGGTTAATCTCAGGCTATTTGTAAAGAAAATCAAATTTGGTGATTAAACAGTGAAAGGTATAATTCTTCTTACTCTCTAGGCCCTTAGAATAATAGAAGGTTTATATGCACTAGGGCTGGGAGGGAAGTTATTACTAATTCTGAGCAACCAAGTAGCATATAAAGAAATTGCTGGCTCTGCGCCTGTGGCTCAACGGGCTAAGGCGCCACCCACAAACACCTGAGCTGGTGGGTTCAAATCCAGCCCGGGCCACCAAACAACAATGACGCTGCAACCAAAAACTGGCCGGGTGTTGTGGCGGGTGCCTGTAGTCCCAGCTACTTGGGAGGCAGAGGCAAGAGACTCGCTTGAGCCCAGGAATTGGAAGTTGCTGTGAGCTGTGAGGCCACGGCACTCTATCCAGGGTGACAGCTTGAGAAAAAAAAAAAAGAATATGGGGGAAAGGGCAAGGAAGGGGTGGGGGGGGATGGGTGGAGGGAGGCGATTGGTGGGATCACACTTATGGTGCATCTTAGAAGGGTACAGATGAAACTTACTAAATGCAGAATATAAATGTCTAAGAAAATGCCATGAAGTCTATGTTAAACAGTTCGATAAAAATATTTCAGATTGTATATGAAGTCAGCACATTGTGCCCCATGATTACACTAATGTACACAATTATGATTTAATAAAAATAAAAATAAGCTATACAGAAAAAATGGTCATTCTACAAGGATTCTCGAGGGATGATTTTTAAAAGCTATCCTTTAATGTTACCTTACGGGGTCTTGCTCTGTCACCTGGGCTGGAGTGCAGTGGCACTGTAGCCCACAGCAGCCTCAAACTTTTGGACTCAAGTGATCCTCCTACCTCAGCCTCCTGAGTAGCTGGGCCTACAGACACATGCCACCACGGCCCAGCTAATTTTTCTGTTTTTAGTAGAAACCAGGTCTTTCTATGTTGTCCAGGATGCTAAGATGCTAAGATTACAGGCATAAGTTACCTCACCTGGCCCCTTTGTCTCGTCTTGCTAAAATATTTAGAATGTATTATGCCTTACAAATGTCCATTTGTTGTATTTCAAAATTTTGTATTAAGCCATAAAATCCCATAATGAGGTTGTTTCCAACTCTGAGTTCTTGTGTCATTCGAAACTTGACAAAACATTGAAATAATGATCTTTGTGTTCCCTTATAAGAAAAAAATTAATTATGTGTATGTAGTACTCATACACATAATTTTAAAAATGTTTTAAATTTTAAAGGGAGAAATATGAAAAGCAATGAAAAAAAATCAAATCATCGCTAAACTGATTTTAAATTCCCACATAAAGATTATTGTTTTCCACATATATAAACACAATAATACTATTTAATTTAGAAAAATAAGCCAAGTGCAGTGGCTCATGCCTATAATCCTAGCACTCTGGGAGGCTGAAGCGGGTACATTGCTTGAGCTCAGAAGTTCAAGACCTCATCTCTACTAAAAATAGAAAAGCTAGCCGGGCGTTGTGGTGGGCTCCTGTAGTTCCAGCTACTTGGGAGGCTGACACAGGAGGATCGCTCAAGCCCAGGAGTCTGAGGTTGCTATGAGCTACGATGACTCCATGGCATTCTACTCGGTGACAGAGTGAGACTCTGTCTCAAATAATGATAATAATAATTTAAACAAAGTCCATTCCATTTCCTCTATAGTCTACCAGAATTTATGTATTCCAAAGGGCTTTGAAGATCTTTCAGACCTATTCACCCAAAGCCATACTTTAAGATGAACCGCCCCATCTAAGTATCTATCCATAGTAAGGGAATCACAAAAGAATAAAAAAGTTCTAGATCCAGTTTGTTTTATATAAACCAGAGGAATTTTTATATTATTGCTGAGTGCTCTAGGGAAAGAGTTGGTGACGGGAACTTGAGCCCAAGTTTTAGTGGGAAAGTTTTGTGTTTTACAACCTATGAATAGAACTTGCTTTGTTGGCATTAACAAATTCACTCCCTTTATTCTCTTGGGTTTGGCTAAAAGTCTTTTTTAAACTTGAAACTTCCTTTTTTTCTAATAGGAATTTGCCTCTCTGCTGTGATGCTCTTCTTTCTAATAGGTTTCTAGTTCCTCCTTTGAAAAACTTGTGAACTGCCAACAGGCCTAACCAGGTAAATATGAGAAACTCATCTCCCACCTTTGGAAGGCAACAGTGCCTACTCCAGCCTTTTTTGTTGGTGTTGTTGCAGTTTTTGGCCGGGCCTGGGTTTGAACCTGCCACCTCTGGCGTATGGGGCTGGTGCCCTACTTCTTTGAGCCACAGGCACCACCAGCCTTTTTTTTAAAAAAGATAATTAGGGCAATAAATTCCCATAGTTTCCTTGGAAATACATTCTTTCTCTGATTACCATTTTGGTCATTTTTATAATGTTTTACTTAATTCTAAAAGTTTTTGCTTTGAAATTATGGGTTATTTTACTTTTTCATTCTTTTTTTTTGCTCATGTGTTATTTCTAATTCTTTCACAAGAAGAATGATGGGTACTGTGTAATGAACACTCAGCACACTCAGGCTTCCGTGCATTCTCTCTTTTAATCTTCACAACACAAGCAAAATGAATTTAGTTCTGATACCCTTGATAGTGTCCGTTTATTTAGTGCTCACCACAGCTTGATGGAAACTGAGGCAGAAGGTCAGTGATTTGCCCCAGGTCACAGGGGGTACGTGGCAGAACCAGGCTTGAATCCAGGCAGTCCAACCCTATAAGCCATGGTGTGGCTGTGCGGGGGCACTGCTCACCTGTCACACTCAGAGCGCCTGAGATAGCTGTATTTCACAGATGAGGAAACCGAGGCTGTCAAAGGGTAAGAATCTTGCCTAATGTAGGATAGCTGGTAAATGATGGAGCTGGGGAGACTCCCCAGAGCCCTCTGAGTCGAGTCCATCTACCTTTTCAGTAACACAAAACAATGGACTTATTTTAAAAAAGGCCCAGGAGTGACATATAAATATTCATATTCTAACAGACCACTTCCTTGTTTGCCAGAAGTTTTATTGCATTTACTCAGATTTAAAACAGGGCCTTTGTGTGTGTTCCTAAGACAAGCAGTGCTTACTGTGCTGCTCGGGGCTGCCTGTGAGCAACCAGCTCTTAACCTTCCTCCCGAAGGCCTTTCACAAGAAGACAGGAGATACCTTCTTCCTGGTGGTAGGACCCCCAGCTGGTGATCCCTGAATCTTTCTGGCTACTCGGCACTGTAACTTTGGCCATGATAATAATAATAATAAAGATAACAAATACAGCCCACGTTTGTGGGGCACTTGCTCTGTTCTGGATCTGGACTGAGCCCTTTCGTACATCATGCTGTTTAGTTCCCACAACCCTCTCTAGTTACTATTATCTCTCCCATTTTACAGAGATAGAAAACGAGACAGTGACATTAAGTAATTTTCTTGGATATGTGCAGGTGGTGAAGGGCTAATGGTGGTTTCATCAGCAGCAGTCATCTCCTTAAGCCTCCTGGGGGTTGTAAGCGCCCCAAACACGCTGCCTTTGAGCAGGTCGCCTCCCAAAGGACTGTAGTGGTGACCAGCTAAACATGACAGAATTGCAGTGGGAGCATTTCATGTGTGGGAGCTGGGGTGGTGTGGGTCAGCTGCCTCTTACCAACTGGCTTTAAAAATCCAAAATCCTTCATTAAGTTGGTTAATGACTTTATGGTCTCTGCCTGTGAAAGTAGCTGGGCTTTTGGACCCATTCAAAGCAGACAGCCGACCCTTTCAGAAGGGAGAATGTCCAAATAAACATCTCCTCCTCCCTTGGGCCACACACGGAGAAGAAACCAGCTTCCAGCTATGGGCTGTCCCGATGTGTGTATTCCTCTTGCCTCTGCACCCCCCCTTTCTTTATTTATTTGCCATCCTATGGGGATGACACCCTTCTTTACAGGTGGATCAATATTTGCAGCCATTCGGAGGAGATGTGGTTGGCTCTTCCTGTTCTACAGGCTGCTGGGTCACAAAAGCTGCCTGTGTTTCTGGGACCCTCCAGGTTCCTTGCAGAAATGCACGTGGTATTACCAACAGCTTTGAGAGACGACCTGCTCAAGGGCAGTGTGTTTGGGGGCTTACAACCCACTTCCTGTTTGGCCAAGAAAGGAAAATAACTCAGCTACACTTAGGTGTCACACCCAGAGGGCAAATACGGGGTTCTCAGTAGGCAGCTCTTTCTCTTCTATTTTTTCTCATGATCCCCTCAGCATTCTGTTGTGTGATCACAGCCATCTGTATGATGATAGCTGTTTAACCTACTGCAAGTTGAAAATTGAAGGTTGCATAGGTACATATTAACAAGGGTGGTGCTGATAAATAAAAAGTAGAGGCAGCTGATCACAACAGCATTTTTTTTAAATTAATGAATGCAATTGGCTTTAATTATAAAAAGAAATACATGTGTCTAGCAGGCTTCCTCAATAAGGCTGTTTTATGCTGACTGTGGCACATTTTTCCTCAAATAATTGCAGAGCTCAGCTTTATCATTAAGCAGATGGTTTCTATTAATTCCCAAAGAAAGTAAATGATTGCAATTAACCGAACACTCAGAACTTGAGGAGTTTAGAGTTCAGTCCTGCTGCTCCAGGCATGGATCTGTGTATCACCTTTTTAGTCAAGGGTTGCCGAAAAAGAGAAGCCCTCTTGACAATTTCATAATGTCTCCCAGTTTATAGACAGGCTTTGAAAGTAATTTTGAGAGTTCTCTCATCCCCAATTGAAAGTAATTTTGAGAATTCTCTCATCCCCAATTGAAAGTAATTTTGAGAGGCTTTGACAGTGCTAATTCCCTGTTGTCTTGTTGGTTCTAAGTTTTTACGGTGTTTTTGTTTGTTGAGTTGGTAGTGGGAAGGAAATATTCCAGATAAATTTGAGTATCTGCTGAAGAGAGTTTAAAAGCTCTCTAAATTCAGGTAGTACTACAGGGGTTATTTCTTTTAAAACAAATACTGCTTTGCCTCTGTGCCCTGTAGTATGTTTGTGAGACTGAATATTTTGTTGGCAGGTTCAAAAAAAAAAAAAGCATGAATTGATAGAGAATATTCTCATGACAGTCACCGTTTTTCCTCCATTAAGTAAACTGATCTTTCCAGTAGATTTCTTCAAATGTGTTGGTTCTTTTTTATTCTTAATTTTTATTAATCATAATTTGTACATTAGTGCAATCATGGGGCACAATGTGCTGATTTCATATACAATCTGAAATATTTTCATTGAACTGTTTAACATAGGCTTCATGGCATTTTCTTAATCACTATATGAAGACATTTGTATTCTGCATTTAGTAAGTTTTACCTGTACCCTTCTAAGAACTACCGTAGGTGTGATCCCACCAATCGCCCTCCCTCCCCTCCCTTGCCCTTTTCCTCATATTCTTGTGCTATAACTGGGTTTTAGCCTTCATATGAAAGCTATAAATTAGCTTCATAGTAGGGCTGAGTACATTGGATACTTTTTCTTCCATTCTTGAGATACTTTGCTAAGAAGAATATGATCCAGCTCCATCCATGTAAACATGAAAGAGGTAAGGTCTCC